>JAEANM010027825.1:0-10474 GCA_017656035.1 Myanophis thanlyinensis
CCCTTCCTTCCTTCTCTCCCTTCCTTCTTCCTCTCCATTCCTTCCTTCTCCTCCTTCCTTCTGAGCCCTTCCCGCCCTGCAACCGCAGCCCCTCTCAGGCTCCGTCCAGACCGATGGCCAAGGATACTGTTGGGGCGGCGGGGCCTGCAGAGCCCTGATGCTGGCGGGGTGAGGCTGAGGCAGCACCGCAGCGGCAGCAAGAGGGGGTCGCTGCCGCTGCCCCCGTCGCAGGGGGAGGAACCGGAGAGGTGGCAGGAGGCGCCCTGCTGGCCACCGCGGGGAAGGGGATGCTCCGGTCGCCGCCGCTGCCCCGTCGCAGGGGAAGGAACCGGAGTGGCAGCAGGAGGCACCCCGCTGGCCACCGCCGGGGAAGGGGATGCTCCGGTCGCCGCCACTGCCCCCGTTGCAGGAGGCGGCGGCGGCGGCAACCCGGCTCCCACGCTGCTCCCTGGGGAAGGCGCCGTTCCTGTCACTCCCCCTGATGCCGCCGCCGCCACGCCGGGCTTGAGAGCCGCCTTCTGTGGTAAAGTAACTCATGGCCAAGCGGAGCCACCACCAGGCTGGGAGCAGCGGCGGATTGCTCTCAGGTAGCCTTTCAAAGCTGCCAGAGTGCTACGGGGAGATTTTGAGGCTTCGCTGCCAGGAAGCAAGCAGGGACACTCGGGCGGGGGCTGTCCTCACAGGCCGCCGCCGCACATGTTTTCCCGCATGGAGAGAAACAGCGCGGTCTCCGTGACTACACAAGGGAGGGGTAAGTGGGAAGGCAGGGAGGCAGGAGGGGGGGAGTGGTGGGCAGCGCGCACGGCCGGGCGCGCCAACCACAATGCAATCTCGCTCGCCTCCTGCTCTTTCTCTCCCTTCCCCAGCCGGCGCTGCGCAAAGACCTTGTGTGCGGAGGCAGACTTTTTTTAATAATGCTTTTTATCCCACGGGCCGTACCGAATCCCCAGGCGGGCCGGATCCGTCCCGCAGGTCGTATGTTTGACACCTCTGCTTTAATGGAATAAGACTGGATTTGGAATTTCCTTTGTCATTATTGCTAAAGACACAATGGGAATGGTTTTGGTGCTGGCTAGCCAATGCAACAGTGCAATCCACTTTTATTTATTCTCTTACTTAAAAATAGATATTCACCTTTTAAGGTCTTGCTCTAGATTTTCAATCTGTTTCTTGCTTGAAATGAGTTGCCCTTCTTGAAAGTTAATTTGTGATTCTTTCATCTGCAGTTCATGAAAAAGTTTCTGCTTGTTTTTCTCTAGGTTATCACAAAGTTCCATCAAATGCTGATTTTCTTTCTTCAAGGTTGCACCTTCATTTTTTTCCTTATCAACCTTAATAAAAAATAATAAAGAATCCATGAACATGTAACTACAGAATCTGACTTTAAGATCCTATTTCATAGGGCTACCAATCTGAGCTGCAGCAATCTGGCTATTAGAGACCTGGAGTTGCCTACATCTCTTCGTTGCCAACTAATAGCTGTACTGTTTTTGCAGACTTATATTTTATGTAAATGTAACAGTAGGCTTCAGTTTTTTTTTATAATATGTGATTCATATGGTTACAGAGAATCGCTAACTATCTAATTTTCCTATTTCATGACATAGATAATCATCTTTGGGCACCAGAACAGCCTGCTGAAGTCCCCAAGAACTAAACCAGGTATGAAACATCTCTATTTCTCTTTCTGCAAATTAAAATAGGTTAATATTTCTTTCTCTTTTTCTTAACAGTTTTAAAAAGAGACATTCCTTCACATCCCTCCAGGTATCAAGCTGCTTTTCCCATCACCTAAAACCCTTGTGTTTTTTCCCATTAACAAAAAAGCATAGGAAAAATCGATAGAAAAATGAATAATACTGAAAGGAAATTTAAGCAGGTCTACTACCCATCCATAATACCTGAGTCTGACTCAGTCTTGTTAGCCATTTTGGTTTTAAAAATCAAATGAAAGTAGAAAACTATGTTATACTCATTTCAGCTCCTAGATATTTCAATCTCAAAGCTCCATAAACCTTTTGCTCTGGCCCTTAAGCCTTCCAAATGTTGCATACAATTTATAAATTTTAATGCAGCTGAATTAATTTCCATTACTATATCCATATAAATTGAACAAATAAAGTTTTCATCCTTATCTCATCCATATGAATTATGAGCCGAGTGTTGCCTTTGACCAGTTTAAAGATTGTGTGTTCATTTTTGTGGACACCAAGTTGACTTGAATGAGCTACACAAAATACAATCAGAAAGGAACATTCCTTTTAATGTAAAAGAAACATACATTCTTTTTAATAGAAGATTTTTTTTTTCAAACAGAAATACTGGAATACATGGCTCCATGTATAAGGAATTGGAACTATGTTCTGTTTCCCTACATGAAGAGACCAACAGACTGTAGCCTATGAATACTCAATTAAATTTTGCCCTTTTATTTAATAGCCAAGAATAATGGGCAACATTTTGGGTGATTTGGGTTACCACACTTCCCCCCCCCCTCAGGTAATGGATAGTTATGAAATAAAGACCTGCTAAAAACAACACCAACCTGTCTGCTTTTAGTATGCAAGCTTTTAATCAACACAGGAATTATGAGAAATGTGATAATGGTATTTTTTTTTCCAAAAAGGGATGTACTATATGGTAATTATGTTACCTTCTGCTTCTGTTTTTCCAAAGCTGCCTCCAGAGATTCAAGCTGAAATTGCCTTTGCTGACGCTCCTTTTTAAATTTCTCAACTTGACTTTCAAGGTCATGAATTTTCTGAAGGACTCTGGTGGAAAGACCCTCTTTCCACTCTTCCACAACCCAGCTCATGTCACCAGATTTCACTCTCCTAATACATAAGAGACATTATAAAATGGAGAAATTATTTTTCAGTGTCTAAAATTACACTTACATGACTAAAATGAAGGATAGATGTGTTTCAAATCACACAGGAATTCATGCTTACATAAGAATTAATCTCATTGAACTAAATGGGATATAGTTTTGAGTAAGATTCATACAAAATCCATTCTGCTGCTTATGTGATCAGATAGGAAGAGAAGTCAGGATCTCGTAACAGGTAGGATCATTGGAATGTTATTTGCACACAGGCAATTCCATTTGGTTTTATTCCAATTTCTGCATTTGCTAGAAATAGCTAGGTAAACATTCTGATTGTTCTATTTCTTTTCCCAGCTTTGTGGGGCAGTTCTTTACATTTCTACAACTATTTTGCATTAGTTTAACAAAGAATTTTCTTTTGGAGCAATAGTATTCCTAAGAGTTTTGTTAGCTGCTTTCCTGAACTGTTTAATGTTGATTATGCTCTGCCTGCATATTTATAAATAGCAATACTATAAAACATCAATAAACCTCCAGAGATCTGCTTGTAAGAAAAACTTGAGGCAGCATTGCACTTCTACAATGCTTCAATATCTGTAGAAGTGGTCTACATACAGCAATATTTATTTTAAGAACATTTTTATGAGCACCCAAATGAAATGCAAGTCACCTTTCAAGTTCACAGAACTGTCTTTCTTTACTCAGGTAATCTTAGGTATGTTTCCCACAACATAATGCAGTAACAGAATGACTGTAAGCTTCTTGCCCTTTTTGAAATCAGATTTTCTTCAGATCTTGCCTTGTCAATTGTGGATTCTTATAAACCAATAAAGTGCAAGAAATAGCAAAATATTTTTATTCAACAATCATGTGTACAAGTTAAATATCAGAGCAGTGCTCCAAATACATGCTATGTGTTACTTCTGTTGTCATTCTGACTATATTTCTTGGATTTCCTAAAACCCTTCACCAACTTCCAGTAACATTCTCTACACTTTTAGCCCTTACTGTCAAATATATCAATAACTTTGTCTACCCCTTCTAATAAATGTGCCTTATCTACTCCATACTGTTCCACCTTTATGTCAGCTGATTGATAGAAATCTCTGTGGAAAGGCCTAATGTTAGGTTGATGCTATTTCTCTGCTTATTTAACCTGTCCTCCCATCAAATTAACTTTGGATTGTGTAACATAAGAGCCACCTTAACATCCCTAAATATCTTCTAGCTTTTAGTATTACTGTACTTCAGAAGCCTGGCAGCTATTTGCATGCCTCCACAAGTAGCAAACTGGTGTAAAGGAATTTAGAGGAAGGAAGGAGTGAACCCCAGGTGATGATTTGGAGGAAAGACAAAAAAGTCCTGAAAAAAGTGAAAACTGAAAAAAATTCAAAATTGCCCTTGCTTTTATTTAGTATAAGATGGGACAGAAAGAAATTTGGGCAGACTTTTAATAATGCATTATTTCACATTAACACAATACAGTTCCGGGAATCCCTGCCCTGCCTGTTTTTTGAATTGGTTATCTCAAATTAATTAATTAATTAAATTATAACAAGATTTATATACCGCCCCCTCTCCCTAGGGACTCAGGGCGGTGCACAGCCAATAAAAACATACATAAACATAGTTTAAAATCCAATTAAAATAATTAAATGACGGCTGTTATAAAAATTAAATTTAAAAATAAATTTAAAATAATATTAAACAATTTAAATTTAAGATAAATTAATAACTTAATATAACATTAAAATTTAAATTTAGTTTAAAACCCTCAGCTGTCAGGCCAGGCCGGCTAGTTGAAATAAATGGGTCTGCTGTCTTGCCTTGGACACTTGATCTTGGTCTCTATTTGATTTTTTTGAAGAGCCACCAACTGATTCTACTGGGGAGACTCTAACAGATCCAGCATCAAGTTCAGCTTTAGCTTGCTCCAGTTCTTTTGTGATACTTTTTTCTAATTCCATCTGCACCTGCAAAAAGAAATTAACTTCTTCCAGTTTTTGTCTTATGTCTTGTCTAGCTCGTTTTTCGATCTCTTTCTTGTATTGTTCCAAATGACTGACACATACATATTCTATCTCCTATATCAATTTTCAGTTCCTTATCATATCAATGTTCACACCCGCTGCACTTTTCTCTTGACAATGCTGAGAAAACAGCAACTCTAACTTAAATGCACCTTTTATATGAGACATACAACATAAGACATTCCTCACCTTTTCCACGGAGAATCCAGCAACGCTCCAAATTCTTTTTCACTTCATTTTCCTCGAGCGCCGCTATAATATTCAAACTTACCACTTTCTCTCTCGAGTCCTCGGGAAACCGAAGCATCCCGAGAACGATTGGTCAGCAATTGAAAATCATCTGGCCTCCGCGTTCTTCGGTTCAACCAATAGGAATCCTCCGTACCGCGCTACCGGGATTGTTTTTCAAATCTCATTGGCTACGAATTCGAAAAGTGAGAGGTGATTGGCTGAAGGCACTTTTGCTTGGGAGGTCTTGCAACTTTTCCTCTACAATAGGACTTTGGACTGCACGCAGCTTGGAAGGCTGAGGGAGTTGGTAGCCCCGTTTTAGCCCAACTGAATTCTGATCGGATGACTTTTGAGCACGGAGTGACTTGCATAGCAATGAGACAAAATCACTACCGTAGTATCGAGGAGCCTGTATTGGGGAACCTCTAGCTCCCATTCTCATATTGCTAAAAACAATTATCGGAAATGAAGTGGGAAGCGGGAAACAAAAGGCCAGCTTATTAATAAGCGCCCGAGTTTATCTTTCTTCGTTGTAGCCTAAGGCACAACACAACAAACGTGAAGGAAATAAAAGTTCTACATAATGTATTTATTTTAAGAGCAGTAGTGGGGGAATCTAGCATTGTGCAGTCCACAGAAAATAAACTACAGCTGCCTTATCTGAACTGGAAAAATTCAATTGACCAGTAGATAATAGAAATTACAGAAAATCCTAACTGCTCCCTTTTAGTGGTGGTCTTCATTTTTGCAATGTAAACGAAGTAAATGGATTCCTCCTGGAGATGGTCTGTATAATCCCCAGCATTTGACAACTTGTTGCCATATAATCAGGTAAGGATCAACATTTGTTGACTTATTATACTTGCCAATTCTCTCTAGGCAGATTCATTGACATCAGTGCTGAAAAAAGAGAGGAGAATGCCAAAAGTGGAAAATGAAAGGACTCAGAAATAGAGTTAAGCTGTCTAGAAATTTCTATTGTATTTATATATTTAATTTCCTTTAAGAAATCTGTGGGCAAAATTGTTCCTCATTCACTACCACCCTAATTTCTCCCTCACATTTACCCTGTGACCTCAAGGAGATTCCTGTACTACACAGGAGTTGGGGATCTCCAAGTTCACTTTCACTCTCTATGAAATGGTGATACCCAGAGAATTGTATACCAAGGAGGAATGTGAATATAGTACTGATTCACAATTCTGGAATATCGATATCTTGCTTAGGAGAAGACCTCTGAAAGCACTTCGAGACACAATCATCTTAGTACCTTCAGTCAAAGAGGAGCTGTTTTCAACTCACGGCCATAGATAAAGGTACAAAGGCACATAAAAATTATAATTCTATTCTATTCTATTCTATTTACAGCATAATTTGGACATTTCACTGGCTTCCAGTAGGCTTTCAAATAAAAATGCTTGTTGTAAATTATGAACTCCTTGGCATCTGGGTATTTACAGGACTGGTTTAGGTAGAGCCAATCTAATTTATTTAGCCGCGAGAAACATGTTGATACTTCTTCTCTACTAAGATCAGAGGAGGGGGAACTAGACTACAGGTAGTCCTTGGATTATGATGGCAATTGGGAGTCACATAAGCAATGCAGCAATGGTGGAATCCAACTGGTTTTGCTACTGGTTCAATGCACGAGCCAACCGCACTGCTGCACAATTTCTAAAATGCTTGTTTTTCCGTTCTGGAGGCAGCATGGGTGATTAGGGAGGCTGTGGAGATGTGTAAAACAGCTGTTCTGCGGAATTCAGATGAGTAAAAAAGAACAAAAAAGGAGATATAGGACAGGAACGGGTGGGTCCAAACTTCAACGCCACTACCAGTTCGGGCTGAATTTCACCACTGCAATGCAGGTATAAAGCTAGACACAATATATTTGTGTTGTTTAGTGACAGCAATCCTGACAGTCCCAGTTGCTATCATAACCTCAAGGTGTGCGGATTGTTAAGTATGAAGTGGCAGGAGTCCCAGGTAAGAGAACAGGATGTTTTGGGGGAGGCCCTGGGAAGCCCAATGTGAGTTGATGGAGGCTGTGGAGAGACTTCTGCTACATGCAGAAGTGTCTTACTGGAATAAGCCTGTAAAACTGGCAGCTCTTGGGCTGGATGTATCACATGCAGGCCACGCCACCTTAGATCCACAAAGGCAAAAAACGTAATATGTCACAATACATCATGTGACACAAACAATTGAATTTGACACCCGTGTACTGGAGCAACTAGCAAATCAAATCAAATCATCAAATCAAATTTTATTCATCACATGCACAGTCATACATGGTACGAAATGCAGTGAAATGTGTATGCGACCACTCGCGACTGTAGGTAGTAGGGCAAGAGAATAGTATAGACAGGGAGGGAGAATAAGTTAGGGAGTGGTTGAGAGAGGTAGATTATAGGAATACTTTACAGTCCTGGGTTTGTTGTGGTTTGGTTTAGGGTCCGTATTGCCTGTGGGAAGTAGCTCCTCCTTAGTCTCTTTGTGTTGGCTTTCAGGGAGCGGAGGCGCTTTCCTGACCGCATCATGGTGAACAGTCTGTTGTAGGGGTGGTTGGGGTCCTTCATTTTCCTGGCTATAGTTTGGCATCGTCTGTTGTGAGTAAAAGTTTCGGAGCACTATTGGGGGCAATCTGAAGTCTTTCAGCCGTCTGAGGTGGTATAGGCATTGTCAGGCCTTTCTCACCACAGTGTCGATGGGTTGGGTCCATGTTAGGTTTTGCAAGATGTGGACGCCTAGATATTTGAAACAGTCCACTCTCTCCACTGGGCTATTGTTGATGATGGGGGTATGGTATGTTCTTTTCTGCTTTGTGCTGTAGTCTACTATCAGCTCCTTTGTCTTGCTGGCATTGAGGAGGAGGTTGTTTTTCTGGCACCAGCTCTCCAAGTTCTTAATCTCATTTAGATAGGCCATCTCATTGTTATCGGAGATCAGGCCTACCACAACGGTGTCATCAGCAAATTTAATGATGGCTGTGCAGTCGTACATGTATAGGAAGTATAGCAGGGGGCTCAGAACACAGCCTTGGGGGGCTTCGGTGTTGAGGGTGAGTGAGGATGAGATATGCCCGCCCATCCTTACAATCTGTGGTCTCCTGGTTAGAAAGTTGGAGATCCACCGACTTAGGGATGGGCTGAAGCCCAGGTGTTTCAGCTTGCCGGTCAATGTTTAGGGGATTATGGTGTTGAATGCTGAACTGTACTCCACAAAGAGCATTTTGACGTAGTTTCCTTTTCCAGTGTCCAGATGAGTGAGTGAGGTGTGGAGTGAGGTGGGAGATGGCATTATCTGTTGAGCGGTTATGTTGATTGGAAAACTGTAGGGAGTCCAGTGTGTCTGATAGTGAGGAAGTGATGAGGTCTCTGACTAGTCTCTCGAAGCACTTCATTATTATAGAGGTTAGGGCAACGGGGTGATAGTCTTTGAGGGTAGTGGGATATGGTATCTTGGGGACGGGGACGATGATGGGCTGTTTAAAGCACGTAGGGATTGTTAAAGCACGTTTTTTGATTTTCTGTTGACTTTGCTTGTGGAAAACCAGCAGGGAAGATCACAAATGGTGAGCAAGTGCCTGGATAGTAGTCATATGATGCTGCCTTGCCTAGATCTTTGAGGACTGGTCATACGTCCATTTTTGCAGTGCTGCAGTAACTTTGAATAATCACCGAACAAATAAGTCAAAACTATTTATTGTTTATCAGGAGATCTGGATGGCAACTTGCTTTATAGTTTTCTGAAGGGTACTGAAAAGTCTTCTGTAGAGCTTCTGAGAACTTGTTATACCATTGTGTCCTAGAGGTGGGGTGGGGTGGGGGGGGTTTATTTTATGATGTTATAATTTTATGTGATTATAAATGACAGAGCATTTAAAATCTCAGAAATATAAAACTACTGCAAATAAATCACTGCAGATAATACCTGAGTGAGATTTGACAACACTCAAACTTTTAATACAATGAGAACCTTTCAGTATGAAAGGGAGATAAATTCCTAGTTATTGGATTTGTTATCGTTGCACTTTTATTGGTGGAAAGAAGGCTAGTATTTGTTTTCCTTCCTTGGGTGCCAAGATAATTACACTGATCTTAAGTATTCTGAGTAGACAGGTATGGGATTATGGGGTTGTTGGTTCAAATTATATTGATTATTCTGTAACTGATTGGCAGAGTGGCAAATTTCATCTGAATTTTTGAAATCTCAGAGTAACTTTTCTATTCTTGCCACTAGGTGATCCCCTTTTACATAGGAAAATCCATACTTTTATGTGTGCCTTTGGAAAAAAGCAAAAACTTTCTAAATGAATTTGTATTTTTAAATCCTTGGCATTCTATATAGCCCCCATCTTGTTTATTATAATATTAGACATCAGCGGAGTCTGATTTTTAATTTCTCTTAGAGATGGATGAGTTAAATATATGCTGGTACAGAATATATTTATTTACAGTATATACATGATTCAGTAGAAAGTCTAATATTGCTAGAGTTTAAAGCTTTATTTAAAAAGGAAAAATGGGTTGTATTTTATTTTTACATGTAATATTTTTGTGTTTCTTTCTCTCAGATGATATAATTAAACTTACCTATAATATACTGTAGGTAATCTGTCTTAAAATTTCTTAATTCATTGGTTATGTTTCTAAAGAACAAAAATATATATTAAGAATTAATTGCATGCACAGTACATAATGTTATATATGGCAGAGAAAAGGAGATGATCAATATTCTGCAAGTGTCCCTCTCTTTATGTCAATTGACACATGAATTTCTGCATTGCTTGGTTGGCCATCTACTTTTGTTGAGGGAGGGGGAGAGGGGCAGACTGGAATGCTCTACTGAACTGGGAGGGAGGGAGTGGGGAGAGAGAGAGAGAGAGAATGGGCAAGGCATCCATTACTTCCAATATTCCTGCCATTAGCAAGATCATTGTACAGTTGAAGAAAGTGGTTTATACTCTTCCCTGCTACCTATGACTGTATTCTGTCTACTATATTTGTATGCATGAGTAACCATAGATGTGATCTATGTATCTGGGTATGTGTACATGCAAACTCCTGAAAATATGGCCTATAGCTACGACAAGTTGGCCATGGTGAGACGTCCAGGGTAAGTCAGCTGTGGCGAATTGTCCCCTTCTGGGCCCCTGATCCTTAACTTGACAGCAATATGATCTTCAGAACCAAAAGACTGTAAAAAAAAATAGCACAGTAAGAGGTTATACTTTGCTTGTTGTATTTACACTTGTAATACTTAAAAGACTGAGGCCTCTTTTATGATGAATTAAAGTAGATACATAATTTAATTGCAAGTTTGCCAAGGATGCCAAGTTTGCAAAGGATGCCAAGATGGCGCCGCTGAGACAGGCAGCCGTCGCGGC
>JAEANM010027827.1:0-10474 GCA_017656035.1 Myanophis thanlyinensis
CCCCCCCCCCCCCCCCCCCCCCCCCCCCCCCCCCCCCCCCCCCCCCCCCCCCCCCCCCCCCCCCCCCCCAACTGGTGCAAGCAGAGCCCCTTTTCCAGAGAAAAGACGGGAAGCAAGCCCAGGTTGAGAGAAAAAGCAAATAAATAATGGTGGTTGTTGGGGGGGTTGATAGGGGACAGGGAGTCTCCCCAAAAGAGCCAGGAGGACGCAGGACAGGCACATTCCTCTACGCCCGGGACTCGCGCCAGTTTCTCAGCTTTCGTAAACAGCGACCCAAAAAAAAAACAGGCCCGCCCTCGGCTCGGAAGGATGAGAAAGCGAAGAGTTCGACCCGGTCCCGAACCAGCAAAAGCAAAAAGAGCTTGGCCGGCGGTCCTTCCCCCGCTCCCCAAAGCACAGCCGATCGGCAGCTTTTTTCTTTTTTTTTTTCCATGGAGGAAAAAAATAAAAAATCCGATCCAATCGAAGATACCCACTCCCATACACACACACTCAGTCACACACACATTGACTACACGGGCATCGATGCGGATCTTCCCGTTCCTAAGCCATGGGCAGAGAGAGAGAGAGCTCAGATCGACGATCTCCTTTTCTTCTTTTTTTTTTAGAAATGACTCCAGGCGGCGAACCGGTTTATAAATCCCACTTCGATTTGCGCCCCCACCCCACCCCACGATCTCCTCCCGTGAGTTGTGGACGGAGACTGACCCCCAAAGTCACCCAAGCCGGCTTTTTTAAGGCTTCCCGGCGCCAGAAAGCCCGAGAGATGAAAGCACCCCCCCCCCAAAAAAAGGAGACCGACCGACCCTATCTTGGCATCCCCCACCCCAATTTCAGACCCCAATTCCCCGGTCAGGACCAAGAATTTCCGAAGAGGCTGCCCGAGACGAAAAGCTCTCGCTCCCTTTCCCTAGAAAGGTTGCCCAGAAAGCCTCGGCCACGGCTCTCCACCGGCCTTACCTGTAACAGCGACCAGGACTCCTTCTTCTTCTTCTTCTGCTTCTTCTCTCTCTCTCTCTCTCCCTCCCTTCTCCCTGAGTGTCTCCGGGCCGGGGTCTTCGCTCTAAGTCTCCACAGCCTGAAGCGGCCCGGCCCCCATCTCGCGCTCGGATTGGCTGCTACGGCCCGAGGGCGGAGCCAGCACTAATCCGCGAAAAGAGCGTGACTCCCGATCCCGTGATGCCCAGAGGTACTCAGACTTGTTGGGGATGGGGAGGGGGGGGGTTGAGGAGGAGGAGGGAAGGGAGGGGAGGGGGAAGCTCTGGTGTCCTGGGGCATCTCTAGAGAGTAAAAAAAATCAGCCAAAGGGGCGTCCCCCCCCCCACTGAACAGCTAAGTCTCTTGGAAACACGCAATGAGGCAAGCTGACCTTGCAGAGCAAATGATGGAAAACAGCTGAGTGTGTCCCACCCCATCCAACCCCCCCCCCCCCCCAATGCTCAGACCATTTCCTTCCCGAGGCCTTGAGATGCTGGTAACTAAGGAGCTCTCCCTTTCTCAAGGCCCTGGCTTTCCCAGGCTGGGTTGGAAGGGGCTTAGGAGTCCAATGCTTCCCGCTTGGACAACGTCTTTATGTTCAGATCAAATGATGGTCTTTCCCCCCCAAACTCAATTCAGTTCAGTTCCTTTATTGTCAATGCACAACATGTGTGCAGCGAAATCGAATGAGCCTCCATAGTACAGTCACACAAACCTGGGCAGATGGCTTGTTTCCTCTTAAGTTTCTGGCTCTGGAAAGGACCATTCCGACATACAAATTCTTGTGCCTGTTAGGGCCTCTCCGATGCCAAGGGCAACCTCACATCTCAAATTCTATAATACAAATGTATGTGTGTTGTTGTTTTTTTTTTAATGTGGAGGGCTGCAACTCATTCATCAGGGAAGAAAGGAATGTGTTGGTGGTTGGGTTTTTTTTTTGCACCCCCCACACACACTTTGAGTGAAAATCCCCCTGAGATACCGACCATTACCGACCTGAGAGTTTTCCGACGTGCGTTAAAGACCCATTTTTTTCAACTAACCGGCCTGGCCTGACACCTTGGGGTATTTTAATTGGATAACATTTTAATTAATTTAATTTTTAGTAGCAGTTTTTTTAAAAAAACTCAGCAAATTTAATGATTTTATATTGGTTTTAAATTCTGTTATGTATTTTTTTATGCTGCTGTGAACCGCCCCGAGTCCTTAGGGAGATGGGGCGGTATATAAATATGATTAATAAAATAAATAAATAAATAAAATTACTTCATATGTTCTAGCAGAGTTTGCAGGCTCTGGTGTGATCCCTTAAACCAGGGGTCTCCAACCTTGGCAACTTGAAGACTTGTGGACTTCAACTCCTGGAATTGCTCAGCCAGCTTTGCTGCCTTAAATCTCATCCATCTTTTGGGACCCGGAAAGGACTTACCTCATCACCCATCCTGAACCCATTGAGATGAACCATTAAAACCCAAGCTCTGTTCCCAGCCTTTGGATTACATGGAAGGATGGTCCCTTTGTGTAACGTTCTCCGTTTTTTTAAGGCAGGTTCCCCACCACCACTCTGTCATGGTATATTTTGGGTTTTTTTACTGTAATTTGAAAGATGGGGGTGGTGGTTATACATTTAATAAACAACCAAATATGCAGGAACAAACGTTATTTTACAAAGGCAACATAACACATTTTGCTACTTGAGATTAAAATCAGGATTACGCCTTTTTCCAAGATAAGCCTGAATCTGCATAGTATGCTAAGTTTTCATGTAGTGTTTAATTTGAGGCTACCGAGTTCTGCAAATCCAGCCAATGGTACTTCATGCACATCTATGTAAAATTCTCAGACTGATGGCTGTAAGATAACAATATCTGGAACCTACTCCTGAGTAGGCATTCATTGTGCTGTAATCCTGCAGTCCAATTTGCTTTTTATAGCTTTATTTTTGACTTACTACACTATGTCACAGAGCCCAGCTGTAGATTAATGACTGATACTTGTGGGAGCTTCATCACTTGAGACTTTCAAGAAGATATTGGACTGCCATTTGTCAGAAATGGTGTAGGGTTTCCTGCTTGGGTGGAGGGGTTGGACTAGATGACCTGCAAGGTCCTGTCTGTCTGTCTGTCTGTCTGTCTGTCCATCCTCCCTATCTACCTATCTATCCATGTATTTCCCACGGGAAGGATTCTTTCAATTCATTTTGAAATCTGTTTCAAGTTCACCTGGACTCTTAGTCTATTTATAACTTCCTTTATATTTGTAACTCCCCCAAACTCTAATCACCCTTTTGCCATTTACTCCCCAAAATAAGACATAATACCAACAGCAGCCCCCACCAACATATCTAACAATCAGGTAAGTTTAAAAAAAAACATGGAGAGAAATATAAAATAAATGTTCAAGCTACTTGGGAATAAAAATAATAATAATAGAACTTTCTATTAGAAAACACCAAGTGATTTTTAACACATCATTAATAAAAAGTGTGATACTCAGCCATTTCCAACTTTTACCACCAGCATTTTCAAGATGTTTAGATAAACAAGATTGAATGAGAAAGGTTGACGTGTTCTAGCCAGTTTCTTTCTCTCTGAACTGTCATAATCCATCTAAAAAAAAAAACCACATTTCTGCTTGATGCTCAACAAAAGCTGCTGTACTTAATACCCCAGTGCTATACAGTAGTTGAGGGAGGAGGGGTAAATGTTATTAGCCAGACTTCAGTGAATCAAGGAATCCTCAAGGACAGCTTTACCATGCCTACATTCCAGAAAGCCACTGGAATTTTCTGAGTGAAGTTGAAGGAATCCAATCAAGGTTCAAATTTAGTGGTATGAAGAGCGTAACTCGCTCAGACACAGACGTCCAAGTCAATGAGACGGAGAGATTTCAAGGCCCTTCCAGAGACGGCAAGGATAAAACTGGGAATAGTCAACCGCAGCAGGCCAAATAAGAAAAAAGAAAGAAAGAAAGAACAGAAAATAGATCTGCAGAGCACATCAAATGTTCTCCTTTTCTTACATCGTCTGAGACTGAGCTCCAAGGGGGACGACTTTGACTGAACCGGAAAGTAAGTAGCAAAAGGAAGTCTAGAGCTGCACATTAACACGTGATGCTCAGATCTTTCTCTTGGATCTGCTTGTAGAATCAGTTGCTCTCAAGACTGACTCACAGGACACAGCATAAAAGGAAAAAAGGAATTGGGAGCATAAAAGTAGAGAGGTGAATTCAGCCCCCGTGGTTTTTAAAAGACAACCATCTAGAATGAAAATAATATTCAAGAGGAATCCGCCTATGTTAGAATTCAGCAGACCTCCCTCAACAGAGGCGGGAGGAATAAGACACCACATATTTCTATGTCTACAACACAACCCTTGCAACAGTTTTAAGGAGCTCTTACAACTGATTGCATCCTGAGGGCAAAGACCCCAAGTGGCCTCAAGAACTCTCAGAGAGAGGACTAACAAACAGATGACTCCAAAGAAGTACAATCCTTCCACCCTCCCCCATCCTATCAGAACATCTCCTTCCATCCCCCTTGCCATCACAACTGATGAAGCTTCTTGGATGAGAAGCAAAACATTTTCTTCTTCTTCTTCCTCAAGAAAACAATAGCAGTCCCTTTTTCTTTCGAAGACACCTGTGGAGATTCTCAGTCATCCAGGTCATGGTGGTCCCAAAGGTGCTTTTTCAAGAGGCAACTGGATTTTCCGGGAGTTGTTTTTGGAAGACCTTTCGCTTGTCATTCAAGAAGCTTCTTCATCTCTGAGAGCCCGGAGAGCTGGAGAAGGTTCTCAGATGAGAAGCAAAACACCTTCAAAGAAAAACCAGAAAGACCAGTGGTCTCTTGACCTTGGGGATACCTTCTGAAGAGGAAAATAAAAGCACCTTGGAGACAACTATGACCCAATGACTGAGAATCTCCACAGATAATTATATCTATGAGAAAAGCCAGAAGGGATGCTATTAGCCCCACTAGATCGAAACAGGAAATCAACTCCAGAAGATGACTAGGACTGTTTTTATTGAGATTGGCTATAACAGTATGTTGCAAGTCTAATTGTCCTGTTCCTCTTCCTCCTTCTTATACTCCTGTGAATTAAGGAGGTATCTCTAATTAGGGAAGGGAAGGGAAGGGACGGGAAGGGAGGAGAGGAAGTGAGGAAGAGAGGGGAAGGGGAAAAAAGGAAAAGAAAGGAATCCTAAAATTTAGAAAATACAGATTATTGGGTTGATGCAACACCGAAAATGCCCTCATTTTTGGTTTATTTATTTAGAAACACAGCCAGCCAGAATAAACGTGTATGCTTTGGTGTTTCCTTTTATAAATACATAGCTTGGGGTTTTATATTCAGGGGTAGAGACAGGTTGATGGCTTCAGAAACCTCAATTTTAGAGCTAAGCATTGGGCCAGTTAGGATGCCTTCCCCCTTTCTCCCCAAGCTGTCTTTTTTAAACATGCTTATTAAAAGGCATGTAGTCATACCCAAACATAGAGACAAAATTGGTATTTTACAACCTGGAGCCACGGTAATATGATGCTAGGATGGGCAATATTTCACAAGGCTCCATTAAAAAACAACAACCAGATGTAGCTAAATGAAGCCTTAGACCAATGAATAGCGCACTTCGATCCATGCATGGATTTCTCAGGTGGCAAAATAATAAAGTACAGAGGTACCTTGGCACTCAATTGCTTTGAAACTCACCAAATGTGGTATTCAATGCATTTTTGACCTGAAAATGTTGTCCTGATACTCATTGTTTGTTTGGTTCTGAACGCACAAGCTGAAACTTGTCAGTGTCAGCTGCCTTGTGACTTACTACATTATTCTTTGTTTGTTATAAATTGTTTGGTACTCATCATTTTTGGTACTCATCATGCTTCCTGGAACCAATTAAAGATGAATACCAAGATACCACTGTATTAATATGAGCTTTAGGTCCTTTAAATCCTGAACTTCCATTATCCTCCTAGACCAAGGGTTCCTAACCTTTTTGCTGTCACACCTCCCTTTAGTGCAATCTTAATTTCCTCCCCTAAAAGTCACAATTGTGCAGTGAGCACAAATAAACAAGGAAAACAATACAATGAAACTTTATTATTTTTAATAAAAACACAGCAAATAAAAAAAGCAAAGGTTCTTTCCACTTACCCTAGACTCTTTCTGCACACCTCACAATTTAAGAAAACCTGACCTTGATTGACCCATTGAAATCTCTGGATAAGAAGAATGGCAAGCTAAGGAGGGAGGGATCGTTAAGTATTAATCTCTAATGTTCCCAGTTGTTGGCTTGGATTCAACTTCCTGGTTTATCTTCAGTTGCTCATCCAAGGGAATCTTGTCTTACTTCTCAATTCTGCAATGTGGTTGTGTATTATGCCAATGGGGATTCTCAATCATGCAGGTTATGGTTGTCCCAAAGTCCAAAAACCAACAGGATTTTCTTGGTTTTCTTTTTCCCTTGAAAACATTTTCACTTTTCACCCAAGAAGTTTCTTCTTCAGAACTGAAGAAGCTTCTTGGATGAGAAGCAAAACCTTTTTCAAGGGAAAAAAAAACCAGAAGAAAGTCCAGTTGCCTTCTGGAAAAGCCCCTTTGGATTGGGTACCATCTTTTCTCTTGGCCCTTAATCGTCCTCATGAAGGTTCGTCTTAGAGCTACAAGGCCAACACTTAACACCTACACAATTTTCTGCAATAAACCTTAAAGCCAAGCTCTTATTTTTCCCCCCCTCTGGTACCTGTCATATTTCCTAGAAATGGTCATTCTAGGTTCGATAAATTTCCTTTCCAATGATGGGAACTTCTGTAGGACTTCTGACCTTCTTTGGAACCTCAGTCCCTCAAGGAGAACATATTTTTCAAGAGAGCAATTAGTCATCCACCACCATTAGGCATGTCGGCTGCTTGTTCCCAATCTTAATGGTGAGCTTTTTAAGAAAAGGAAGGGGTCAAACCCGCTAGCAATTCATGTACGCTGCCAACTCTGGCTTAAAAGGATAATTTGCAAGATGGCAAGAAGGAGGCTATTGCAAACCTCTCTTGTCAAACATTTATCTTCTCAAGGATTCCCTAAATACTTATTTATAAGAACAGCAGAGGGAAGGGCTGTCGATAGTGCTTAGTTTAAAGAGTCCCCAAACACATGACATAATCCATGCTAGAAAACACATTTATTCAATATTTTCACAATTGCCAAGCTCACTCACCATCTCATTTAAAGCTGATGCCGCTGGGAGCAATTCCAGGATTTCCTGGAGATTTTAAGTGCAAGACACTTCTCTTTCGAAAAGTAGAAAAGAGAAAGAAAGCGAGCTCTTAGGATCGATAGCATTTTCACCCATCGCAGTTTTTAATCCTTCTGGGTTAAGCCCCAAGTATAATTTCTGGGGCAGAATCTATTTTACTCTGCCCGGGCTTAATCCAGAAGGATTAAAAAGTGAGATGGGTGAAAATGTTGAAATGCTAGAAAGAGTGCAGAGAAAAGCAACAAAGATGATAGAGGACTGGAGGCTAAAACATATAAAGAACAGTTGCTGGAATTGGGGATGTCTAGTTTGACAAAAAGAAGGAGTAGGGGTGACATGATAGCAGGCTTCCAATATCTCAGGGGCTGCCCCAAAGAAGAGGGAGTCAAGCTATTCTCCAAAGCACCTGAAGGCAAGATAAGAAGCAACGGATGGAAACTAATCAAGGAGAGAAGCAACCTAGAACTAAGGAGGAATTTCCTGACTGTTAGAACGATTAATCAGTGGAACAACTTTCCTCCAGAAGTTGTAAATGCTCCAACACTGGAAGCTTTTAAGAAGAGATTGGATAACCATTTGTCTGAAGTGGTGTAGGATTTCCTACCTAAGCAGGGGGTTGGACTAGAAGACCTCCAAGGTCCCTTCTAACTCTGTTATTCTATTTCTGTCCTTAAAAAAACTTTTTTTTGGTGGTGGTTGTCAGGATTTGGGGGAATTCACATTCAATGTTTTAGAGAAGACTAAAAGCAAACATTGAAAAAAACATCACAAGACTATGTCTTATTTACTTTGGCCATGTCCTGAGAGCAAATTCATTGGAGATGTCAGTGATGCTAAGAATGGTTAGTGGAAGAAGAAGAAGAAGAAGAAGAAGAAGAAGAAGCAGCAAGCAAAGAACACATGGGTTTTATAACATTAAAACTGATGCAAAGTTGAACACCCAACATTTGCACAGGACAAAGCTGGTGATAATATATTATAAGAGCTGTGGTGGCGCAGTGGTTGGAATGCAGTATTGCATGTGAACTCTGCCCACTGACAGGAGTTCAATCCTGACTGGCTCAAAGTTGACTCAGCCTTCAATAAAGTGAGGACCTTTAATAAAGGAAGCTCAGTTAGCACTCAGGGCCATTGGCCAAAGTTGTATTATCCAATGATGCTTTGAAAATGACGTCAAATGAAGGTCCGTTTTATCACTGTTAATATCTTGGCTGACTTGATAGTAACTTTCAAATTGAATCTTCTTCTAGTCCTGATTTTCTCACATAGTTCAGCCTCTGAGATAGTCTCTCCTTTGGGTGAAGGGAAAAAAAATCCTGTTATTGACTTCTCTTTGTTGCAATTTGCTTGTCCCATTGAGTTCAATAGGCTCGCTGTAAAACCTGATCGCATCGGCCTTCCGAGCACTGTGACCCCATCCATAAGGATGCATTTAAAGGGTGGGGAATTATGGAATGTAGCTTGGGGAACCAAAAGAAAGCGAGAACGCCAAGAGAGAACAAGAATATCAGAGAGCCCACTGCTAGGATATGATTGTGAACGTGTGGATGTGAGTGTGTGGACACAGAGAGCTTGCATGCACCCAACCACCAACATGAAATGAAACAGTCCCTCAAAACATTAGGAGAAAAACAAAAAAGCAAAAACCAGCAATGGCTGTTCGTCATGTTAAACAGAAGATTTTGGAGCCTGATAAAAATCGATAACAAAATATCCGCTTGCTAAGATGTCATTTCCCACTTCTGTTTTGCTCCTTTCTATGGAGATTAAAGAGCTCAGAAAAGCAACGCTGCAAAGTACTTTGGAGACACCCTGATTCAGTCTGGTGTTTGCTGCCAGACAGCATCTCCTCCCCTGCTCCGGAGTAGCACACTGGGAATCTTGTATACCTCTCATGCTATATTTTGCAAGGTTCCAAAAATAAGGATCATTGTTGGTTTTTGTTTTGTTTTGTTTCATTTATTATTAAAATCCTCGCTCAGAGGCAAACTGCCTGTACACCTACTATCATTTTAATTGTAGGTCCTTGATTTGCGTCTGGGTGTCTCTGGGTTTTCTTTTGCGTGATATTAGGAGAGAAGACAACGTCGTAATGAATACCTCCGTGTATTTTCTGGCATCGCTGGCAACAGCTTTTGTTTCATAGGGATAATGAAATGGTTATGACACAGTGGGGGCGTTTTTAGTTTAATGGAATGGGCTTGGAAAGAGAGAGTGCCAAACAAAACAGATCGGTTACTCAGATGCAAATAAACTGGAAATTAAATTAGAAGTCTTCAAGGGCACAGCCAACCAGAAAAAAACAAAAATAAAACCACCCTGAATTCTTACTCTACGATAGAACCTAGTCATTGACACATGATTCCTACATGGCTTGTAATGTTTCCACAACTTTGGGGTGAAAACAAGGGAAGTATATTTATAGCCAATTATCCACATTTTATTCCCATTTCTCTCTAGCTCTAATAGCTTGTTGGAGAGGTTTCTCGCCACCAAAATAGGTTGCTTGCTCCAGAAGTTTGCCAGCTGAAAAAAAAAGGAGGTAACGACAAGGGAGACCAGCCCAGGTTTGGCACATAGAGCCACCATTTCTATCCTTGTTGAAATCAAAGGATTGCATGCAAATGCCACACACACACACATGCTCACTCACTCACTTACTCACACACACAGGTATATATAGCTGGGCAGTTTCAAAAAGGAGCAGGGGAGGTGCACAAGTAGCAACAGCGGCAGCATTAGCGCTAGACTTATATATCGCTTCGAAGTGCTTTACAGCCCTCCCTAAGCAATTTACAGAATCAGCCTATCACCTCCAACAAGCTCATTTTACCAACCTTGGGAAGGATGGAAGGCCGAATCAACCTTGAGCCGGTCAGGATCGAACCCCTGGCATTGGGCAGAGTTAGCCTGCAATACTGCATTTTAACCACTGCGTCACCATGGCGCTTTCATTATCAGCAACTTTTGTGATCTAATCAGGGGTCATTGGACTTGAGAGGGCTCCTAACACAGAGAGTTTTGGTCCAGACATTCAAGTTTTAGAACTTTGCTTTCAGCCACATGATTGTTTTTGAGAATAAAGCAAATCTTTATTTTATTGGTTATTTGGTCCTGACCTCAGAGAGTGGGTTGTAGAGGTAGGAGACACTGTTGGATGGATGAACACTGAAGGAAGAAAAGAAGAAAGGACGGCAGGAAGGAAGGAGAAGGAAAGGAAGGAAGGAGGGCGGGAGGGCGGGAG
>JAEANM010027828.1:0-10474 GCA_017656035.1 Myanophis thanlyinensis
TAATTTAATTTTTAATAGTACTTTTTAAAAGTCAGCAAATTTAATGGTTTTATATTGGTTTTTAAATTTGTTTATGTTATTCTATTTTTATCTGCTGTGAACCGCCCCGAGTCCTTAGGGAGATGGGGTGGTATATAAATGTGAATAAATAAAATAAATAAATAAAAGAAGATGTGAAGGAATGAGCTGCGATGCCATCCAGAACTCATAAATTATGGCCAGAATAAATTATTGCTGTGCTATGTATTTCTGCCCCATCTGTTAATGGAGGGTAGATAATTCATCTCTCAGCACTTCCTGTCTTGTAGGACACAAATATGTGCTTCTGATCTCCTAGAATGTGCAAATGACATAAATTCTTAGGCTCTGTATATAAATAATTTCTTCCAATTGTATTCCATGAAAAAACAAAAATTTGGTAAGATTATCTCCTATCAGTTGTAAAACCTTGAATGACTTTGGTATGAAATAGGTGGCTGTCTCAGGGCACAATTGTTTTGGTGGAACACACCACTGATTTCTCACCAAGAAAGCTCCCAGTTCCCTTTCTCAATGAGCCAAGGGCCCCAATACTAGGCAAGATGCATTCCAAGTGTACTGATCACAATCTGCTTAATAGTTTCAAATATAGCAGTATTTAAGTCCTTGAAAAACTGAATGGAAATTATGTATGATAGTTGTGTATGAGGGGGTGTATACTGGTTAGAGAAAATGCTTAATGTAGGTATGTCCTGATATGCAGTTTCAATTTTAAAACCGAGACAATCACTACCTTATACAAAGGGGGTCTAGGACAAATTGCTGCAGTCAACTCAGTGCGACCAGCTTGTCACCACCAAGTCACCTCTGTCAATTCACAACTGCCAAGTCGCCTCAGGACAATTCCACATGGCCAACTTGCCATGGGGACAATTCACCATGGGTGACTGAAGAAAAAACCAGGCAAGTGAGTGGGCAGGCAGGTTATAGGGCTTGTCAGGACAAGTGGCAGGCGGTGGGGGCCAGGGCTTCCCATTTTCACATGCCCCACCACTGGTGCTGCTCTTGCTCTGAGCCTGGCTTAGTGGTGGTGGTGGTATTAGTGATGCCACTGAAATTAGTGTGGATTGGTATCTATGTCACACATGGAGCTGCTGCTTCTGATGCCACTGTGCTGGGCTCTGACCCCAGCATGGCAGCAGTGGCAGGGTGTGTGAAATGGGAAGTCCTAGCTGCCGTTGCCTTCCTGCCGCCCACCCCAACACACTCTGCCTACCTGTTTGCCCACCCACCCACCTGGCTCTCTCTTTGGCCACCTGTGGGAGTTGTCCCTGCAGTGAGTTGGTGGTGTGGAGTTGTCCTATGACAACTTGGAGGCTGTGAGTGGACAAAGGCAACTTGGCAATGCTCTTGACTGCTTTCTCTGGGAAGCTATGATGAGGAAATGATCAAAATTGGCATCAAATAAATTAAAAATTGGCATAAATATGGAATCCCTGAATCCTCGGGTGTCTTTGATAATTTGAGTACTAAAGTCAGACCAAACCTCTGAACTCTAAGTATTTCTTCATATATAAAACTGGGGAATAGATGATAAGCCCGTCCGTTGAGGCTATGATGGGGATATGCAAGTGTAACATTGATGTGTCTACTGAGGCTGTAAAATTGTTTGGTATGATGACCTATGTTGTGATCTCGGTTTCCACTCTAAAAGATAGGAGTCTGATGAATTTGTTCAGGGCTTAAGATTCAGAATGACAGTCGTGGTCCCATTCTTCTTTGAGATATCCTGTGATTCCTGTGACTCCTATTTTTGTTTACTTCAGCAAGGCATGGGCATCGGTGGCTCACATGGTAAGATGCTGGGCCTGCGCACCGCTAAGGTCGGCAGCTCGGCAGTTCAATTCCCATGAGCAAATAAACCACATAGGGACAACAAAGGAGTCTCCCCCAACTGCCTACCAGCATTCAGGCATCCCGCGGGCAAAGAATATACCGCCCAAAAAAATTCCTTTCACAGAGGTAGCCAGCCACTTTAGTGATCCCTGGCTAACATGTGCCATACACAAAATAAATAAATAAATCAACAAGGCATGGGTAGCACAATAAAATACAACTCCCTCTCCAGTTCCAATGTGCCCCCATCTTTGAAGAAAGGCCTTGTTACCTGGAACAAGGGGAGTGTTTTGTTATGTCCACACAATTCAGCGAGGCATTTTTTTTTCATTCTAACTAGAACTGGTCCTCTTCCTTTTAATAACTTGTCCATCCTAAAGGCTTCTCAAACCTCTCATTGTTATGCTGGTACAAAGAAGGGTGATGAGATTACTTTATAAGTCAGTGCGAAGGTAAGGAAGGTTGTGACTGCTCTTTGGCAGGGAGTTGGGATAGAGAGGCTTTGGGAGTAGACTTTGGCATTTATCTCTGGTAAAGGAAAGTATAACATGGTTGTGTTCCCCATGTGGCATCACCTGGTCATGGCTCCCTCTGGCCTCTTCTTATCCCACATGCAAGGACTTTTTGCAGAACCCTTTGTTACTTTGCATGACTCTAGAATCAGAATCGCAGGGAGGAAAAGAATGCTACCTCTGCCATGCATCTCTTTTTTCACATTTACTTCCTTCCTTTTTTATTTTTATGTCTTTTTATTGAATGAAAGTGAGAAGGAAAAAGTTGCTTCTTGGCCCATGATGAAGCTGAGAAGAAATGCCAGAAGGTTAAGTTAAGGCTTTGAGGGAGTAGCAATTTCCTCCACTAGATGCAAAAGTCTAGAAGGGTCAATGTGAACCCTTCCTGTAGGCTCTACCATTAGTGACCAAAATAAATTTATCCACAAAGCAAGTTGAATTAATTATCTATAGAGGCTGTATTGGCTCATCCCCCTATATTGGATGAGTTCCAACAGAAGCTGGAAAGCCATCATTTGGATCCTGCCCTGCACAGGGAACTAGATTCAAATGACTAGTAATGGATATATTCATTGACTTCATTTTTTGTTCTCTGGAAATTCAAAGCATTTTATATGGTTTCTTTTGCTACTAATTTTTTTTCCCTCGTAACTGAGGAATATAGAGTCCCTCAATGAGTTTTATTCACAACTAGGAATCTGGGTCTGGTTTCTGCAATCAGATATGTTTCTATAATCTTTGTCCATCACTCTACACCAGCGACCCCCAACTTTTTGCACATCAGGAACCAGTTCCATGGAAGTTTCTCTGTGAACCAGAGGGGGTGTGGTTTGGCATGCTGCCTGCATCCCACGGATGGCGTTTCACTTGTTTGTGTGGCCTGGTTTCTGGAGTTGGGAACCCCTGCTCTACACAGTATGTTAAAGTAACAAGTAAAATATCAAAATAATTTTAGAGTGTAAAATACTATTTAGAATTTAATTTAAAGGATTTATTGCCAATTGATTGGAAAAAAAGTACAATACTTTTAATTGATTTTATTGTCTTTGGCTACTGTGTCATTACATAACAAAATTTAACACAAGGTTAAAGGTTCTGCTTCCTTCCTTCCCTGCCAGTTTACATATTAAAAAGGATCCTAGCTCATTTGTTGTGCATAATACATTTATTTCAAGTACATAGTAAAAGGTTGCTTTCCAAAGATAATTTTCAACTAGCAGTTGCATGGATGGTGTACTATAAACAAAATGACTTTCTGCTGACTGGAGACAAAAGGCATTCACTTCCATGCATTCACCAGAAATGCACTTCAGATCTCCCCCCAAACAAAACAGTCAAGTTATTTATGTCAAAACTCCTGTTACATTCAACGCTGATATTAGTTAAAATCTCATAGTACGGATAAGTGGCCATACGAGACCCTCGAGGTCAGGGGCAACGGAGGAGAAGCTGCCAAATTGGCTCAGCCAGCCGGATCTCCGGCGGCGTTGGCGTTGCGAGCACTCCTGGAGATTAGCAAGGTCTCCATCCCTGACAGAGGAGCCCGGAAGTCCTCCCAGCTCCATGAAAGCCGTCCTCGAACCGTGTGGGAGGTCAACTTCCACCGCCCCACAAGCGGCGCTGGCAGGGGACGATGGGAGCTGCCGTCCGACCATCTGGAGAACAACTAAGAAGCGGCGCTCTCCCGGGAGCGCTGTCCACCGCCCTCCCATTCGTATCCGGGTCTCACACTGCGTGGGCGGCCCTTCAGCGTTTCTCCGCCGCCGTCGTCGTCTCTCCGCAGGCTCAGGTGCGGAAGCGGAGAAGGAGGCGGCTGCGGGAGCGCAAGTAGCAGCGGCTAGCCGAATCGGAGCGCAGTCGGGAGGGCTTCCCTGGTAGGTGGAAACTGAGCACAGTCTGCGTCCTTCGCAGGGGAAGGCGAAGAGGCGCTCAGAAGCGAGCGCAGGGATGCGCCTTTCTTCCTCGACAGTGCCAGAGGCTCGAGTAATTTGCGCCTAGGCGCTCTCTGCTCGGTTCAGGATGCCTGGGCTGTAAACAGCATCGCTTCTTGTGATTGTATGTCCACAATGGGCATGCATAGATTTTCGGGTTGTGCGTGGTTGTTTCGGTTACAGGAAAGCCCAGCTCTGCAGCTTAGCAACTCACCTACAGCTTTGGGGACAGCACAGACTTTCTGGTGAGAGAAAGTCACCAGATTTATAGGGTTTGGGGCACCCTAGAAATGAATATTATTGTTAGGTCATAAGGAAACTAACTCTCCAAACTTTTGCTCTATTGTAATAAATGTCCCACAAAACAGTCATGGGCAGGACTTCTTAGAAATAACTTTTCCTGAACTTAGTTTAGTTCTGAGGTTAGCCTTTCAGGTGTCATTAGATAATTATTTGATCCAACAGAAGTTATGACCCTAGATATGACCCCATTATCTGAAATTGATTCTCCTTGGATTACTTGCTACCTTACCAAGTATGAGATTTAAGTAGTATGTGCTTCTAAGTAACATTTTAAATATCTAATCAATGATTATTCTGAAGCAGGCCAACCAAGTCTTTAGCATGAATGGAAAACTGCAGCTGGAAAGTTTCAACAGTATGAATTGTTTACTGACAGGCCAGAAGGTATAGTTTCTAGGATTGCAACATCATTGGCAAGGTGCCTTCTGTTCCATTTAGGAAATAGGGTGTTGTTGTTATTTCTTCAGTGTACGCCCTACTCCATATGCATCTTAATACAATGCTGTCGTAGTATGAATATATCAGTCTTCATCCTTGACTCTCTCACACTTTCCTTTTCTCATTGCAGGCTTATAATTTAAACAGCCTTGTCCTCTCACTTTTGTATTGGTTTTAAATGTGAGTGAAACCTTGATTTATCAAAGAATAATATGATCGGATAAGAACAAATCTGTTTTTACACATTGACTAACAACAATTGTCTTTGATTTAATGGACATTTGTAAATAACAGATAACCTGTCCTTTAAATTGGTCTACTGACGTGAAGATTTGTATTAAGCCAAACCTGTCCTACTACTGCTCCAATAAAATCTGAATTGGTGATACCAGCTTGATATTTGGGAAAGGCCTAAAGCCAATTGATTTATTGCATGTGTGATCAGTTCTGTTATAAGCACTTTGGATGCAGCATGCTAGCACATGTTACACTGCAAATTATTTATTTCCCAGCATTTGTTATACACCCTCTGTTTCCATCAATAAGATACTTGATTGTTGGTGGAGATTCTCAGTCATTCAGGTCATAGTTGTCTCAAAGGTTCTTTTTTTTTCCTCAAGGAAAAAATCTGTCCAGTTGTCTATTGAAGAGGGGGGGGAAAACACACCTTTCAGACAAAACATTTGGTTATCCAATAACTACTCACATTTTTGTCACGCAGTCATGGAAGAAACTGACTTATACCTAATTTGGGCTTTTTCTGCCTTGTGTCCCATTTCGGTATTCCACATTTTTTAAACTTGAGAAATTGGGCTGTGGGAAGAACAATAGACAAACTAGTCTACGATTGCCTGGGCAGTATGCAGAAGTGAGGTCCTTGTCACTCCTGCTGCAGTGTCTGTTTGGAGAATATTTTTACTTGCTGACGGATGACATCTTGAAAGGGAAAAAGCCAAACCAGAGGCAAACACCAATATATTGTTTATTATGAGAGGCATACTCATCTGGTAGATGATACTCATCCAAATAAAGACCACAGAGCCTGATAGAGATGGTTACTGGAGAGAGAGCAATTTTTGTGTTGGGATTATTTTGTGCCACATCAAAACTGAGTGGACAGCATGTTACTTCAGTGTTAGAGAGGACCCCCTAGGCTTTAAACTATAAATACAATTTTATTGAACTTTCTAGATTACAGTTAATCAGTTTATCATATATATGAAATTGAAACTGACTTAAGTTTTGAACATTGCCTTAAATAGATTATTGAACTACCTGTTCATCTGTTGAATAGCTTTATATTCAACTGCTGACCAAAACCTCATAACAGAGATATAGAAAGCTATTAAAATTATACATAATTCAGCACAAAATTAAATATATGTACCATTCTGTTCAGTTGTGGCTTCAGATTATCTTGAAAAAGTATGTAAATATACTTTTGTGGGGGCATAATTGGGCAAAAAAATTGAATCTACTGCTTAGAATTTTTTGAAATTTAAAATATTTATGGCCTACTCACTCTTCAAAGGAAAATATAGAGTGCTTTGCTATATAGAATAGCAATATAGAATAGCAAACCCTAAAATTAGGGTTCAGATAGATTAGACTTTAGAAACTCATTTCAAATCAGCCAGATACTGATAGTCCTTGAGTTATGACCACAATTGGGTCCAAAACTTTTGTTGCTAAGTGAGACATTTGCTAAATGAATTTTGCCCCATTTTATGACCTTTGTTATCATAGTTGTTAGTGAATCGCTTCAATTGTTAAATTAGTTAAATTAATAATTGTTAAATTAGTGACATGCTTGTTAAGTGAATCTGGCTTCCACATTGTCAGAAGGTCGCAAAACGTAAAATCACATGATCTCAAGATATTGCAACCATCATAAATATGAATCAGTTGCCTAAATTTTGCCTAAATTTTGATCACTTGCCCATAGGGATGCTGCAACAGTCGTAAATGTGAAAAACTCTCATAAATAACTTTTTTCAGTGCCATTGCAACTTGAAGTGTTGTAAGTTGAGGACTACCTGTATTTAAAAATGTGGTTAGATTGCAAACCAGACCCTTATAAAGGCATCATGAATACCTTCAAATTTTGATGCGTAAATATTTGATGTCTATCTTTAAGACAGCTGTCCAAATGCATTTTAATTAAGAATCATAAGAAAACTGATATGTAAAAAGAAGACCTGAGGCTGTAGCCTGTCTTTTGCAAAAAGCAAGGTATTTCACTGAAAACATTAAACTATGATTTCTCTTCTGCTTTGTACACTGTTTCAGAAGCCACAGGCATGTCCCACTTCGAAAACAAAAGGCTAATATTTGGCTTAATGGCAGGAGCTGCCGGAGTAACCTTTGTCCTGTGTTGGTATCTCAGGACACACAAACGCAGCAAAGCTTTGCATTTGCCTGTATTTCCAAATTCAGCCAATGGTTTTGATTCAATAGATTTTCCATATGAAACTCACCAAGAGGAAAGGCCAGTTTTGCTGTTACAAGGAAGACAGCTTCAGATACTGGAGAAATTGAATGGCTTGGTAGTAAGTGTGGAAGAACTTAAAAGAGAATTGACATTTCTTAAAGAAGCTATTCCAAAGTTGGATGAACTTGTTCGAGATGAACTTCAAGAAAAAACAGAAAGTCGCAGAATCAGCCCTTTACATAGGCCGGTAAAGAAGCGAAAGACTGAGGCAGCTGCTCAAGGCGTATCCGATACCACCAGTTCTGAAGAGGCTGAAAGTGAAGGCGGGTGGGTATTGTAAAAATATTTGGAATTGTGTTAATGAAATGTTTAGTTTTTAAAAGATAAAATGTCCATAAGAGCATATATATACATTTTATATATAATTTTTTATTAATTTTTTTAAAAAGGAAGATTAAAAACTATTACAAATTAATATAAGAAAAAGAAAGAAATCAAACAAGATTAAGGTGCAAGAAAAGGAAAAAATAAAGTAAAAGAAAAATAGACAAGAAAGGGAAACGTTACAAAGAAATAACTTCCAGTTTTGTTTGCAGCAGTTAGAAGTAGGATTACAATTCACCAACCATTCCTCCATTGTGGGTTGTGCTGCATAATAATCTCACTGCAGTGTTTTATGTACAAAAACAAAGCCCCATCACCTTTTTTGTCAACAGCTTGTCCATCAATCCCAAAAGAAAATTTTCGGGTTTCAGTTGCATGTTAATCTTTAAAATCCTCTGAATAAGTGTATGTATTTGTTCTATCTTTTTTTACATCAAACATGTTCCAGATTGATAAACAGATTTATATTCCTTGATGTAGAAGGCCAATATGCTTGGATTCTGCTACTCTCTAAAGAGGAAAGCTGAACCAACTGCAAGAAGTAGAAATGCTTGATTTACCAATAAGGGCTGTCTTTGCCAATGCAACTACTCTTTATTTAATAATCTATAAGCTCTAGAGAGAGAAGTTGAAATAAAATTCTTCCCTTCCCCGATATTGTATGTCACTAATTTTCAGACGAAAATAACCTATAGCAGATTTAAAAAGCTTTTGCAAACTTGTAATAAATCAGTACAGTATTTGCAAACTTGTAATTATGAAGTTGATGGTTTGAATTTTACTGGCATAACAAAGATTGCAGTAAGAGCGGTGTGGTGTAGTGGTTAATGCACTGGACTGGAAGCAGGGACTACTGGTCCTTTCCCATACATAGAAGTCCAGTGGGTGGACTTGGGTCAGTCACTCCCTCTCAGCTGTAATAAATTTCAGATTCTGCAGTAAGCCAGCTGAAAAACAAACTCGCTTGTTGCATCATGCATTGGTAGCTTTGATATAAGAAGTAGGTGAACACAAAAACAAGCAGACTATGAAATCTTGTGGGACAAACACTAAGAATTGCAACAACAGCTTGCAATATCCAGTACAGTCTTTTCAAGGCTAAGAACAAGACCTTGATTGTTGTTGTTTTTTTAAGGATTGAAATGTTTTCATTGGGAACTAAGAGATAATTTATCTTTTCTCAAGGTCTTGTGATTCGGTAAATTAAATCTTAATACCTATAAATGTCAGAACATTGTTGATTTGTTGCAGAAATTTGAGTTCCAAATGATTGCCTTTAAAAACCTGTAGTTCCATTGTGGAATTACAGAAAAGTATAGAATTATAGAAAAATTTCTAAACTCAGTTGTTTGAAGAATTTTTTAATTGGTAATTTTAAAGAAACTACTTTGTTCCTTTTAAAAAGATAAACACTTCAACCAAAATGGAAGGTAAGGACAATATTAATTGGAAAAGATGTAGTTGCTGAATTTCATTAAATCCAGATTGGCTTTATGTTTCAATATCAAAAATGTCACTGTAATTGTACTGAATAGTTTCTTACAAATAAATAAAAATAATACAGTATAGGACTATAGGTAATCCTTGACTTACAACCACAATTGAGGCCATAATTTCCATTTCTAAGCAAGATGGTTGTTAAGTGAATTTTGTCCCATTTTATGACCTTTCTTGACACAGTTGTTAAGTGAATCACTGAAGATGTTAAGTTAGTAACATGACAATTAAGTGGATTTGGTTTCCTCATTCACTTTGCTTGTCAGAAGTTCACAAAAGATGATCTCATCACCTTGGGACCGCAGCCATCATAAATACATGCCAGTTGCCAAGAGTCTAAATTTTGATCATGGTGTGTGTGTCTGTGTGTGTCCTGCAATGATTATAAGTGTGAAAATGGCCATAGATCACTTTTGTCAGTGACGTTGAACGGTCACTAAACGAATTATTGTAAATCAAGGACTACCTATTGTGCAAAGTACCAAAGAACTGTGCCTGATTTAAGCACAATTTAATTGGTCTGTCTATGGATACTGCAAAATTAATGAAAATGCTCAGCATATACTTTGCAGCATTCTTAAGATATGTTAATTAGAAAAACAAATAACAGTTACAAGCGACAATGTAACCGTGCTGGCTTTCAAGATTTTCTCTTCTATTTTAGTTACATGACAGCTCATACTGATACTGAAGGAGAATCTGAGGAAGAAAAAGGATGGATTAATTCCTCTGTATCTTCTTTGACACCAGAAGAAAAAATAGACTTATTTAATCTTCTGCAGGAGGTGGACAAAATGCATGGTGGCTCAGAACATGAGAAAAGAGAAAGCTTCAAACTATTGCTTGAAAGAGAAGAAGAGGTACGGTTGATAGTTCAGTGCCCTCTATGGTGTCCTTTTAAAAGTGTTAGTCATGTTAACATTTAAGGGTACATTTGAGTAGATTGGTTTTAAGTGGAAAAATCCCATTGCTTAAAAATGGCCCCTTTGATTACCATTCCCAAATATTTGCTGAGAGTGGGCTCCCTATATACAGTATTGTTCAAAATAATAGCAGTACAATGTGACTAACCAGAATAATCCAGGTTTTTAGTATATTTTTTA
>JAEANM010027829.1:0-10474 GCA_017656035.1 Myanophis thanlyinensis
GGGCTGAGTTTCTTCTTGATCTTGTTTTTGGGCCTGTTCTCTGTTCTCGTCTTTCAATTTCCTTCTTCCCATTTCTCGAAATCTTGCAGTGAAAAAAGTGTCATTTATCAACTCATTTCAGGTTACTGAGTCTCTTAATACTTACTCAGTCTTCATCAACCTGAAAGTCCCAGTACATTTGGAGGACACCAAATTTAGAAAAACTGCTACATAGTTGTATAAATGAACCATTACTATAATTTTCCCCCCTAGTACACAGATTTTTCTATTAATCAACATCACAGTTTTCTTTTCTGGGGTATCAGTGAATGTTTGGGGTTTGGCTCCAGTACAGGAATAAAGTTTATTTATTGATTGATAGAAAGATTCTAAATATGGTGTAGGATTCGATGATTTCCTAATACAAATTGAGATTGTAAATCCGTTTCCTAGATCTTGTAAAAAAAAGTTAGTAAAATCCAGCCTTGAAGTTGCCTTTCTTTTTGTCTCATACCAGGTTATCTGTGTGGTGTGCTTCCAGTTCTTATTCTTCCCACAATAAGGGACAGGTATCTCCCTGGCAAAGAAAGAGGCACCGAGAAGACATAGAGGTATACTGGAATTACCGTATTCTAGCACAGGGATCCCCAACCGCCAGGCTACATCCCACTACTGGCCGCGGCCTATTCAGAACTGGGCTGTGCTAGAGGTGGCCTGGCATGCATGTGCGTATAACTCGACTCATGTGAGCAGCAAGCTAGCATATATGCTCATGCATGTGCAGTTTGAATACTCATGCATGCTGGCCTGCTGCTCACATGAGTTGAGCTGCATGTGCACGCACGGCAGCCCACTGTTTACAAGGTCCTGTTCCCCTCAACCCCCGTCAGCTGGGCCACAAAGTTGGGGACCGCTGTTCTAAAATGCTGGAGGAAAAGAAAAAAGGCTGGAGATTGAGCACAGGGAATGAAGTTGGTAAATTTGAAAATATAAGAATGAATGCTTGGCTTGAGAACAGGAGCAAGAATGTTTTGAAAAGAGCACAGTATTTTTTTTATTAATAACTTGTTGCAGGAATTTTTAGTTGATTAGGGACCTGGAGGCTAAAACTCTTGAAAAATGGTTACAGGAATTAGATATGTCTAGTCCAATGAAAAGAAAGTCTAAGGATGACATAACAATTTTCCAATATTTGTGGGGCTGTCACAGAAAAGAGGGGGTCAACCTATTCTCCAAAGCACCTGAGGGTAGGATAAGAAGAAACTTACCAAAAAGAGATCTAACCTAGAACTAAGGAGAAATTTCTTTTCTTATACTTTTACTGGCTTTCTATTCACTTCTTTTCATACATTGCAAAAGAAGGAAGTATCAAAATATGGTGTGTGAATCATCTTTAATTAGCCTGCTTGACATAGTATCTGAGCTTGTGCTACAAGCTCATACTTGAATGGGAGGATGAGATCCAGAATGTCTGCTTTGGTTTGCATTTTGTTGACAGTAACTGCAGTTTGGTCTTGGGGGGGTGGGTGTCATCCTCTTCCAGGATTATATCAGTCTTTTCCCACTGGATGATACTCAGCCATCGAAACTGATGCGCCTGCTCAGTTCCAATGAGGAAGACACCAGTGTTCTATCTAGCCCCAGTAAGTGGAATCATGGTGAGGAATCTTTTCTGGAACTTATCTCATTCAGCTCATTCAGCTTGCTTGTTGTCTCTCCCTTCACCTCCAACCCCCACCCCCATCCTAATGCTTAGAGGGAACACTAGAGAAAAAGAAAACCAGGAAAAGACAATCAAATGAAAAATTACTGTGACAGCAAGACATTTCCAGTATTAGTCAGAGCTTCATAGAGATGAAGAATATGATTGTTCATCACCTTGGACTCTTGCCCAATTTTTGTTGTTTCCATAGTATTTATGATTTCCTCTTATTTCGTTATGCTTTCTTGTGATTTCACTTTTTCCTCTATAACTTTGCAATTTGGGAGTTTTTAATGTGCTGATTCTTCCTTTCATTTAAGTGATTCTTTTCTGCTGTGATAGTTACATTAGTTTAATAGGAAAAACAAAAAACAACAGCCCCATTTGTTTTTACTCTATAACCAGGAATAAATAAGGGGGGGGGGAGTCATGACAGAATTGAAATTAGAAAGAAAGATTCCCCTCCCACCCACAACTTACTCTTGATAATAGAATATAGGTCTACTCTTGGTTATAGAATTAAGTCTACTCTCTAAAGCTGATAGACCAAATAAATGGCCTAAGTGGAAATGGTTCACCTTAGTTTAATTGTGAACCATTTCAAAATTATCTGTGATAAGAAACAGATGTTTTCCTGCAAGAGAAGGCGACAGACGGGAGTAGCAGAAAAGGCAGTTGTAGCCTTGTCTAGACTCATCTGATAACATACAGCAGCCATAACAATAATCATGATAATATTTTGCATTTATATTGGTCTTTCCCAAGCTAGTGATCTTCAAAACTGCTGGACTACAATTCTCATAATTCATAGCCAGCTGTTGGTCTTGGGAATTATAATCTGGCATATCTAGAGGACAACCATTTGGCAAAGACTGATTCATATAATATCTGTTTAAACTGTTTCATGTACCAGCTTCTCTGTAATTCTTCTGATTATTCCTAAATATTTATCAGTGTTGTTATCTCCATTGTATGAAGCCTGCTGTATAAGTTTCTCTGATGGTGAAGTTTACTTCTGAAGACTCCATGGAACACTGTAAAATATTTTAGTACTACTGTTAAAACTGAGTTGAATAATATCGTCAAGACATTCAGAACAACAGTCTATTTCATTAAATTGATTTGTTTGATAATGATAAAACAGAAATCCAGCAGCAATTTGGTCACAGAAAGCTCTGTGATTGATTGCCACAAAAGGGGAAATGTCAGGAAATTCTGTTTAGGCAAATCTCCTTGACTGATAGGCACATGTAGAATGCAGTAGGTGCTGTCACAAAATGGTTGCCTTTTGCAGTTTACATATTGATTATAAGACAAATTTGGGGAACGGGTTTCTGGCTGATACTGTTCTGTATAGTATGCTCTTGACCATTATAAGTGATTTACAGTATATCTTTTTTGTGGGAACATTTATAAGCAAAATATTGGACTGCAGCCATGTCATTTTTTAAAGTGCTTATGAGTCTTAATGAGGCTTATATGTTTTATTTTTAAAGATTAAGCTTGATGCTAACACACACACACACACACCAACAACACATCATTACAATTAAAAGCATCTAACAAAATTGGCAGAGTGCTGATTAGCCTGTAGGGCATTGGCCTATGGCATCACATTGGCTAACCATGATTTGGTAAAAAGTCTTGTTTAATCTGTGTCTTCATAGGTGAGTTTCTAGTTATGGAAATGGATTTGTTTCTCTTTTTTTTTTTCAGCAGACCGTACAATGAGCACTTCGCTTTCTGCCTCACAACTCCACACAGTCAGCATGCGTGATCCCCTCAACAGAGTTCTTGGTAAGGGAATAAAGAAGTGAGGATGTTTACAATGCAGTTATGAAACTTTTAATTTAATAAATTTTTAGCTTCACCAGAATGGCATTTTTAGAAATTCCAATATACAATACTTACAATGAATAATCGCTGCAGCTTTGCTTTTCAATAAAAAAAAATTGCAATAAAAAAAAATTAAGTCCTCCAAACTAACGAAAATGGGAGATGATTGTTTTACCACAATGAACTAAGATGGACTTTATTAACATCTCTTTTTTTGCAAGTATTACTTCTGAAAAGTACGTAAAACCTTATCTCTGAATTGAATGATCCTAGCGCCTAACGTTTTGTAGGGGGACCTTAACATAAGGCTCATGCCAAAGAAAGAATAAATAAAAGAAACTCTTCAATGTAATGGATGTCAAGTAATTGCTTGTAAGCAGAATTGTTATGAAATATGTTTCACTGGCTTATTTCTGAATCAGTGTGCACAAGATTATACTTGTGAGCTAAGAAAGCTATAACTGTGATCTAAGAAAGCTGTTTTAAATCTAAATTTTGCATTGAATTCATTGTTGTGGCCTTAATAATTTTTTGTAACCAATATGAAACTACTAATATAGCAGGTGTAAACTCCTAGCCCCCTTAGCCAATCTCAAAAAAGGTAAGCAGGACTAGAAATACCTAAGGAGGCAATGGCAAACCACAAACGTCAATATTTGTAGTTATTCAAGGAAAGTTGAACATTTATCCTGACTTTGATGCCTCATAAGATTATCTGCTGTGGTGTATGCCACCCGAGGACAAGTATTAGGAGCCATGGTGGCGCAGTGGTTAAGAGTGCAATATTGCACATTACTTCTGCTGATCACAGGCTGCCAGTAGTTTGGCAGTTCAAATCCCACCTGACTCAAGGTTGACTCAGCCTTCCATCCTTCTGAGGTCGGTAAAATGAGAACCCAGATTGTTGGGGACAATACGCTGACTCTGTAAACCACTTAGAGAGGGGCTATAAAGCACTATGAAATGCTTTGACAAGTCTAAGTACTACTGCTATTGCTATTATTTATTTTCCCATATACATTCTACTCCCCAGCCAACCTCTTCTTGCTGATCTCCTCCATCTTGGGAGCCAAGACAGCTGGAACACATACCCAGTTTGTGCAGTGGTTCATGGAGGAATGTGTGGATTGCTTGGAACAAGGAAGCCGTGGCAGCATCCTACAGTTTATGCCTTTCACCATGGTAAGGCAGTTCTATTTATTTATTAGGCAAAACGCCCATTGTTCTTCACACTTTCCTCTTGAGTGTGGCTTCTTAACTGTTCCCTCTGTAGCATGCCCATTGTAAATAGCCTCCTATTCAATTTTTTTCCCAATAATTACCATTCAGGTTCTCTGCTACTTCCATCCAGACCACACAATCTTCTGATGAGGATGAGGTGTTTTTTCAAGAAAAGTTACTTTCTACATTTGCATAATAGCTTTTTGTGTTTTTGAATCCTGATTTAAAGTATCATATTCGGAGTGATTTCTTCTCGATTTCGCTGTTGTTGGAGACATGGGCTTCTAAAGCACTGGCTTTCTCTGATTTGCTAATTTTCAGCATTTGCAAATTTTAAGAATGTCTCTTTCCTATGCTGTTTGATTTTTCTGACACTAGAGGGAGTTAGTTGGCAAAAAAAATAGTTTTGAAAGTAATTGGAATGAATGAATGAAATGCTTTATTGTGGTTGCACCTGGTACAACTAAATTAAATACCATCTTTAGTGTACATTATACATAATAAAACTATAAAAATATAATAAAAACACACATCCTTTGCATTCTGTGCAATTAAATTGAAAACCCCTGATATTGCATTAGTATTGTACTATACAGTAAAATTCAATATAATTACTGCTCTGGGATAAAAGGTATTTTTCAGCCTATTTGTCCTTGTTTTTATTGTCCTGTACCATCTGCCAGATGGTAATAGTTAAAAAAAAAAGGGTGCCCAGGATGAATGATCTATAAGAATCTTTTGAACTTAGTTATAAAGCTCTTCCAAAGAGGGGAGAGGGCAACCAATGATTCTCTGGGCAATGAAGTTAACCCTCTGGAGTGCTGCCCTATCTGCCTATTTGCCACTGTGCAATTGGCAAACCATACACAGGTGCAGTAAGTTAAAATACTCTCTATGGTGCAGTGGGAGAAGATCACCAGCAGTTTTTCATTCAGTTGTTGTTTCCTGACAAGTCTCAGGTAGTATAATCCTACTGGGGCCTTTTGACCAGTGCTGCAGTGTGAGTACCCCAGGGCAGGTCTTCTTGTCATGAAGAAGTGTGTTTTAAGTGTGGCTCTTGTGCGTTACCTGAAACTAGGCCCACTGCAGAGCATTATTTTTGGAATAAAAGTATAGTGGGTTGCAGCATAAAATCCATAATCTTTAAATGTTAGAAAATGAAATGTATTAATTTTGTAGATGTTGAAAATGCAAGAAAAATAAAAGAATAGCATATCTTATCTATACAAATATTTTGTTATTACTAAAAGTTGTATAGGAACATTATAAATATTTCTTGAATCTAAACATTTAAAAAAAAAAAACTCAAACCAAACCCTGTATTTCCATATTTGTATAAAATCTATTAAGGGAGCAGTACAATCTGTTCTTTATTTTGAGAAAAAAAATGCTTTGTAGACAGAGCCAACCCCCAGTTTTATCCCATGGGAGATTATGTTGTTCTATGCAAACTAAAATTTGATATTATATTGCACCCCAGCATACTCTTGCCCTATAAGGTATAAACACGTATGCTCATACACACTGAGGATACAAATATAACTTCCCCTACTCCCGCCTTCCAAAATATTGAGATGGTCCTAGTTACTACTAACTGCCAGGACAAGGAGCTTTGCTAGAAAGATGCTCTCATAATCTTCATAGTTGGAAATTTTCACTAGTAAAACTAACATAGGCTCTTCTTCACTCTTACTCACATGTATAATTTCTACCTTCCTCTTTATCAGCCATAAAATTTTGAATAATATGCAGTATGGGGCATATAAAACTCAAGACTAACCAAAAAGCAAGAAAAAGAAAGAAACCCATATCTGGAAAGTCATACCATTTTCTTTTAAAAATCTCACATATAATTTCCTTTAATATTTTCAAAAGTAACAGCTTATTTTAATTATTTCTATGAAACTGGTCTAAGATAATAAATATTTACATATGCATTAATCAATACATATACATACAGTACATCTCCAGAGCATGACATAGGAACTCAACATTACTTACAGATAAAGTGCTTTAGTTTTTACAAATTGATTCTTAAGAGAGATGTGGACTACTTTTTTGCTACTATATGCCTTTAGTCAATTGATTTATTTGTTATTCCTGGCCAGGTCTCGGAATTGGTGAAAGCATCAAATATGTCCAGCCCTAAAATCGTACTGGCCATCACAGACCTCAGCTTGCCTCTGGGCCGTCGAGTGGCTGCCCAAGCCATTTCTGCCTTATGATCCTCCCGTTACCTTACAAAGACCAGAGGCAAAATTACAAGAGACAGGAAACAGTGGAGAAAACTCTTTTCAAAGTTGTTCCACAGAAGCAGGACCTGCACTTCCGAGAGATACTGATGAAGCACATAACCAAGTTAGCTTCCTGTGCAATCCAGAACTCTCCAACAGGAACTTGCTAGCATTGTTATTCCAAGTACTGAACTTGTTTTTGTTTTTTGCTTTCAAATGGCATCATCCACATTGCCAGTGACACCTCTCTTAAATTGTTCATTAAAAATTGCAGAATAAAATAAAAAATATTTTGATTTGCCTTATTTTATATGCAACATTTTCCTCCTATTTATTCTCAAATACACAAAAGGAGTTGCATTCTCTTGATCAACATGACTGGAATCAGATATTGTTGATATAATTTTTTAAGTTGACAAATTATTATTGGTTTCAAAAACAGTTGCATATTTTTAAAGATCTTTATCAAAAGTTATTTTTAAAAATTGCTAATATATTTGTTTTCAAGAAAGACTTGAATTTAATAGGCTATCATTCTTTTCTGTTTGCCAACTTTCATATTTGTATAGCTTTTGCAAGTTTGAATTGTTTTATGATGCTAAAGAATAACCTTTTTCTGCTTTTTCTTAAATATAGATGGTCCTCGAGTTGCAACTGTTCATTTAGTATCTGTTTGAAGTTACAACAGCACTGAAAAAAATGACATGACTATTTTTCACACTAACAACCATTGTAACTTCTCCATAGTCACATGATCCAAATTCAGATGCTTGGCAACTGACTCATGATGGTTGCAGTGTCCTGAGGTCATTTTTTTTTTTTTTGCGACTTTCTGACATGCAAACTCAGTAGGGAAGTCAATAGAGTCACTTAATAACTGTGTGACAAACTTAAGAACTGCAGTGATTCACTTAACAGCTGCAAGAAAGGTCATAAAATGGGGCAAAACTCACTGAACAATTGTCTCACATTAATAGAGATGTTGGGCTTAGTCGTAAGTTGAGGACTATAGTAGAATTATGTTTAAAACACAAAGCTGCTACATTTGCTTACTTTGCATCACAGATACAGAGCTTGATGAATTGGTGAATTTATGAATCAACAATGGCTTTAGAGTTGATTATGCTTGAACAAAGCACACAACTCCATGCCCTCTCATAAGATTTACCAAACAGAATACTTGATTCAAAATAAGAGCATGTATGTAAATAGCACAATTCTCAGTGTTGTCAATTTCTTTCCTTTTGTAGAACTTGCATATCAACAGAACTGCTTTTCTAATTTAAAATGGTACAAAACTTACAATAATGTACTTCAATATTAAATTTTATTAGAGTTTTAGATTTTTGGTCTGACTTGAAAAAAATTTCAAATTCCAATATAATTTGGAAATTTCACAATTTCTGAAGGTACTAGCTCTTTTTAAACATGAGAGTCATGAGCAACACAATACACCTCATGTATTTTATTTCTTTGGCGGGGTGGAGTACTATACTTTAAAAAAAATACTGGTTAAAGTAATTATTTACTAGTAAGACATTGCATCTCAAAAAAGCAATTATCTTATAGAATTGATCCAATAAGAAGTGTCTATTCAACATACCATCTTAAGAATTCTATTATATAAAACGGGACAGGCTGCTAATGAAAGTATGCAAGGTTGTTCATCTTGAATCATAACCCCACCTGCTGTCAAGTACAGGCTATTATGTGATACTTAGTGCAGAAAGCACATAGGCCTAGGTCTAGGTGCGGTGGACATGCAGTGCCCGTGGAGGAGCTGCACGCAAGTGCGGATGGCATGTGCAAAGCACGTACTTTTTGGCACTCCGTAAGTAAAAGCTTTGCCAGCACTGGTCTAGGACAACTTGCTGTGGCTGATTGCTACAGGAGAATTGAAGTGGGCCTTGACTTTGTTTGGGTTTGAGCCTTCTCAAGTTAGAAGTCCTCATGGCAGGGGTGAGCCAGAGCATAGAATCCCAGCAGCCCTTCCATCCCTGTGGACTTCATGCTCTGGCTCACCCAAGTCTTAGAGACTTACAACTTGAAAAGGTTCAAACCTAAAGCAAGACAAGCCCCTCTCCCCCCCAGCAATTCTATGGTGAATTGTTCCGCAGCAAGTCAGCCACAATGTGTTGCCCCATTCTTCATTTGACTTTACTCTGTTTCATTCCCCCATAGTTATAAGTTGTCATTTTGCATCTGTGATAACCATAGATAACATGTATTAGGGTTTTTTTTTTTAATGGACTTTTGATGTCAAGTACACCATCTAAAAAGAATCTCCAGCTTTGCAAGTACTGTACATGCCATGTTCTTTTCACTTCTGCTGTCTGCCTGGAGCCTGTCTGCTTCCTTCGATGATGATCTGAGATAGCAGCCATCCTTTGTGTTTGCAGAATGAGCTGGTGCTCAGCTGTTCCTTTTCCTTTTTTTTTTTCTCCAGAAGATTAGGTATAATTTGGCAATTCTGGCATCTTCCTAGTGATGAATGTATTAAGTTCCAATCTTCATTTTGAAACTCACTTTAAAATATAAAGTAGGTCCAGTAGTCATAATACCTGACTTAGGTATTTGTTCTTCTTTCTTCTCTGCTTTATCTCTAAGTTTTTTTCTACCACTAGTCTGATGTATTGTAGAATTCTAGTGCATTTCTAATCCTGCAAACACACATTTGTATACACACATGACATTTTTGTTGATCATATTTGTGGCTTGCTCATTCTGTTCCCCAATTCACCACTTAGTATAATTTTTTTTTTAAATATTCCAGGATCCTGAACTCACAAATGAGACATGGTTATTATAATAGCATTGTCCAATTTTATTTTCTATGTTTCAATGTTCAAGAACACTGTGACGGTCATCATGTCTCCTGAATGCAGTTCTCCAACCCACAACCCCACTGCAGTTCAATGGCTAAGACGTGAATGAGATACTCTTCTTACATAAGTATTACGTAAGTGTTGCACATTTTCCAATCAGATGGTACACAATCTGATTGGTCCATGAGATCATCGTCATATTTGCTGCAGCAAGCAAGCTGGCAGGAGACAACTAGGCCATGGCCAATTCACATGAAAAAAGTTGGCCAATCCTTGAAGAGGATCTGCAATCCAAATGAGGAAATTTAACAAGAATTTGCGGTTTGAACTTGATGCAAGGGATATCCTTTGACCTGGTTAGCTTTCGCTCTAGGAAGGATACATGGCTCTTAGGCCACGAGTTGCGTTTCCTTCCTGTTTAGCTGCAGAAGGAAGTAGTGGTTGGGTTTGAAATCCTGAAGAACATCAATGACAGCTTTGGGACTGGGGTTGTGCCTAAGGAATATACTCAGGCTGACACAAGACAGCAATTACACTGTAACGAAAAACGCTTACTTGCATTTTCCTTCAGATTTCTTGTGAATGAAATGTTTAAAAATTAGATAAATGGTCTAATATTTGGCTAGTGCACCTTCCTGGAGTTGGATGACTTTTGAAAGATTTATTTATTTATTTAT
>JAEANM010027830.1:0-10474 GCA_017656035.1 Myanophis thanlyinensis
ACCCTACACTACACTACACTACACTACATTATACTATACTTTCTCTCACTCATGTTTCTCAATTACTTAACTTGCATAAAGGAAAAATCTGATCTCAACCTCCATACCCAACATAGTCACACTGCACTTTCCAAATGTTGCTCATTACCATCTCTTCTATACATTAGTTAGAATTGTGTCAAATATTTTCATATGGTCTCTTAAACTAATTTTTCCATAAGTTCTGCATTTATTCTTGCTAAATTTTCCAGAACAATAAATAATAACACAGATACAATTTTCACAATGTATTAAACAAATTGTACAGCCACTCTATAAAAAAAATCATGAATGTTTTAATATTTATTCAGTTATACAGTGCTATTCAAACATACATCATTACCATTTTTAGCATTCTTGTGACATTAACACTTTCCTTTTCAGAGATTTCTTGGATTTTAACATTGCAGTGTTTATTCCATTCTTCAACATATCCTAAAATTTTCATTCATATTTTCTCTTTAAAAAATAAAGAAAAATTTCTTCCAATATTTCCTTACTTCATCCCAAATTATCTTATATCCCCCAAATTTTAATTTTAATCCCTACACATTCCATTGGGAGGTTCTTGTTTAGTTTTATTCACCCCTTCCATAGTTTATTTAATCCTCAAAATTGCTTTTTTCCTTTTCCATTTCATTTGAACATTTTTACAAAAATGTTTTTATGTTTTTACAAAATTCTGTAATTTTCAGAATAAACACTAAACTCATGAAATTGATTTAGAGATGTATCTTAGATAGAGATCTAAGTATCATAGTGTTACTTTTAACAGAAAGGGAATAGGTGTTTATCAGTTTTCCAAATAATCTATTGTGGGAAAGAGAAACTGCAGGGCAAAAGAGCCAAACAGATGATCACGTTTGGCATTATTTCAGATATAGCAGCAAGATTAATGTTTTGTTTCTTTCGTGTGGGAGTTTGTATAGATCATTTTTGTTCATTGGTTAAGGCGTCATGCTAAAAAGTGAGAAATTTTGAATTCTAGCTTTACCTTAGGCACAAAGTCAGCTGAATGACCTTGGACCAGTTACTATCTCTCAGCCCTAGAAAGGAGGCACTGGCAAATATTGAAATACTGCCAAGAAAACTGCAAACATATCCAGGCAGTCTCTGAGAATTGGCATAACTGAATGGAAACTAATAAATAATTATAATGTACATTCTTTGCAGGTACCAGCTGTTCTTTCTGCTCCACTAAGGCTGCATGCTTCAAATCCTAATTTATCTACATTAGATTATGGGGATGAAAAAATGTATTCAAATGGTTCTGAGGTGACATCAGAATTTTCTAAATTGCAAGAGGACTTGTGTCACATAGCTCACAAAGGTAATTGTGATTTATCTCCAATAGAAAGATGGTGAAAACAATGTGTAGGTTATGAAAATGAAACTTGGTGAACACTGCATGCAATTTATGAATACCGAATGTTAGACTACTTATGGAGACCACAAGAGGTATTTTATAAATATTTCTCTTCATTATTTTATCCCCAGAAAATGGGAAGACGGTCTCATATTGATTGTTGTTCTGAATGTAAAATTTTGGAATATTTTAACGCATCAGACATTTGTTAAAACTTTTTACATAAACATGTAACAGTCTTAAGTTTACATAGATGGAGGGGCAAGTGGCTTGCTGAATTTCAGCTTTAGCATTGGTGATGTAAAAGGGTTGCTATTTTAATTAAAACAAAATAGAAAAAATTTTTTAAGGAGCTCCAAGGCCAAGAAAAATGACATTAATCATTTTATTTATTTGCAAAATAAATAAAGCAGTAACTTAATCATTGTGCCAGCAAAGTTTTTCTAAATACAGTATATTTGAATGATTTTTCGGGACCTTTTTTCCAAATGAGATAAGTATTTCCTTTATGCACAACCTTTAAGACATTAATCACAAGATTTGGGTTTGTTTGCTTGCTTGAATTGAATAATTCTACATTTTGACCTACAAATCGTGTCATTTCTGTAATTTTTTTAACTATTTTTGTAGTGTACTTTTCCTTAAAGTCAGCTTTTAGTACGATTTCAACAGAAAGAGAGAAGCTCAAGCAGATGTTTGACCATGATTCAGTTGCATCTCCATCTGCTCAGATAATTGGACTGAAGAATGCCTTATCATCTGTAAGTTCCCACATTAATTGGACTTGTGTTCAAAAATGTGTCTTATCAATTACATTAATTCTTCTTGGTTTGATTTTCACTTTCATTTAATTTATTTGAAAACAACTGAGCTTTGATATACACTTGTTCATTGATTTCTATAACAAACTACAAATTTTGATTTTGCCAAGAGCTGCCTAAGTGTGATAGAAGGCACAATATATGCCTTTATGCTGAACACCCAGCCATCTATTTCATTCTTTGTGAAGTAGTACACAAAGTGTGAATAGGTTCTATCTCTATATTCTTATCTCCAAGGAGTGGGCTCTCGTGTTTCATCAAAAAATTTAGTGAAGTTAATGGTAAAAAAAACGGTCCAGTGCTGAGGATAATCTGTGTGATCTCTCTATTGTTGCTCAAACTATAAGCTTGACTTCCAAAGGTAGACACAGAGGATTGTGGGAGCATCTACTGATTTATCTCGTCTCTTTTATATTGTATACTCAGCTTTTGAATTTATATAATAAAATATAAATCGTTAGAGTGAACTGGTTGTATCACTCTACCTGCAATCTGGCATTTGACCATTATTTTCATTCCCTAAATCTTAAGAAACATCTTGAAAGCAATCCCTGATAGTTTGACTAAATAAAGTGGAAAACCCCATCATTAACTTTGAGTTCATTGATCTTTGATTGTTGAATGAAACCTAGCCACTAAGATAAACAAACTTTAAGAAGTTAGTTTGCAGGACAACCTTTGGATGGTCAATTATCTGAGCTCCAAGCAAGATAAAATTGACATTGGACAACTTACTGCTTAGATTGTTGATGATTACTAATTGGGATTACCAACAGCAATCAATTTTGAAAGGGAAAAATATGTATCAGTTGTTCTCCTAGTGCAGTGGTGGTGTACCTTTTACTTACCGAATACTGAAAAGTATGTGCTTTGCACGTGCCATCCACATGCAGCTTCTCCATATGTGCTGCATGTGCAACCACACTACCTACACATACATGCAGCTTTTGCACATGTGCATGCGCAGGAGAGCTCCTAAGACAAGCTGGATTTCCTGCTGCAATCGCATGCATGCACAGCTGAGGTCTAAAGACCTGCTGGGTCCCTACAATTGTGCACTTGTGCATGCACAATTGCATGTGCATGCTGAGCTGGAGGTAAATTGGCTGACAGTTTGTGTGCCCAGCAAGATGGCTCTGCGTGCCACCTGTGCCATAGGTTCACCTTTACGGTCCTAGTGTAAAACAAATAGTCCATATTTGAGACTCAAACTGGAAGGAAATTGGAAGATGTTGAATTTCCCTAAGTACAGACTTCCCAAAGTTCCAAGATTTGGAAGCATGATGTAGAATAGAGTAGTGGAATAACTCATAACATTTGAAGTTGCAATGCTTCCCACATATAAATAATTGCACAAAGATACTTTTAAAGGGATAAAAGCTGTTGGTGAAGCTGTGATGCAATGTATCATTACTTATTTTGTTTATTTTAGAATGTATAATATGTAAGAAATACTATGAAAAATGATATTTTCCCTCTTCGTTTTGAAGTAAGGCTCTGTTTTCATCTGTCTGCAATTCCATTACCTTTCCCAATTCTTCCATATCCATCAGCAAAGTCTGCCACATATTATTGTAAGATCAGGTTATATTAATAATTCTAGAAGATCATTTTTTGTATGTGTGAAAATAAAAAGCAATATTTAAATCGTAAACCATAAACAAGTTTCGTGCTAAAATGTAAACAACTATAGAATCTTCAGAACCTATGGGCAAGAATGATCTTCTTCTTCTTTTGGCTGTTCCCATTAGGGGTCACCACAGTGAATCATCTTTTGCCATCTAACTCTATCCTCGGCATCCTCTACTCTCACCCTAATTGACTTCATGTCCTCTTTTAGCACATCCATATATCTTCTCTTTGGCCTTCCTCTTGACCTCTTGCCTGGCAGCTTCATCTTCAACATCCTTCTACCAATACGGCCACTATTCCCTCCTCTGCACATGTCCAAACGATCTCAATCTGGCCTCTCTGACCTTGTCCCCAAAACAGCCAACCTGAGCTGTCCCTCTGATGTGCCCATTCCTAATCCTGTCCATCCTAGTCACTCCTAAGGAAAACCCAACATCCTCATATCTGCTACCTCCATCTCTGCCTCTTGTCTTTTCCTCACTGATGTAGTCTCTAACCCATACAGCATAGTTGGTCTCATTACTGTTTTGTACACCTTTCCTTTGAATCTTGCTGATACTGTTCTGTCATTCATCACTCCTGACACCTTTCAGCACCCATTTCAACCCGCCTGCACTCGCCTCTTCACCTCTTTTCTACACTCCCTATTGCACTGGACTGTTGACCCCAAATACTTAAACTCCTGCACCTTCTTGACCTCAGCCCCCTGTAACCTCTTGCCTCCCTCTCATTCACCTATATTCTGTCTTACTACGACTGACTTTCATTCCTCTTCTTTTCAGAGATGTTCCAGGTGTTCCTCCATCTGGTCTCACTACAGATCACAATATCATCGGCAAACATCATTGTCCACGGGGATTTCTGTCTGACCTTATCTGTTAACCTGTCCATCACTATAGCAAATAAGAAGGGACTCAGAGCTGATCTGTACAAGTCCTTCTCACCTTCCCTCATTTCTAATCTAGCATACAACTCATCATATGCTTTCTGTTTGGCCATTGCCACCTCTCTTTACTCTATGCTGCAATTTTTTGTAATCCTATAGCAAACAAGAAGGGACTCAGCTGATCCTTGATGTAGCCCCACGTCCACTTTGAACTCCTTTGTCTGACCTACAGCACATCTCACTACTGTTGTACTCCTCTCATACATATCCTGTACTACTCTGACATACTTCTGTGCCAGTTCTGACATCCTCATACTGTATAATAGTTCCTCTCTCGGCACTCTGTCATATGCTTTCTCCACAAAGACGTAATGCAGCTCCAGAGCATCTCTATACTTCTTCATTAACATTCTCAGGGAAAAAAAATGCATCAGTGGTGCTCTTTCTGGGCATGAAGCCATACTGCTACTCACAGATACCCACTTCCTTTCTTAGCCTAGCTTCCTGTAGCTTCATTGTTTCATGTTGCATTGCTATTTTATGGTCTTGTGAGGCAGAGGTTCATATACTACAGTAACTTTTTTATTTCTGTTTTGTTTTTTGTTTTTGCATTTGGATTTGGATTGCAGAATGCACAATATTTCATTTTATCAGTTGGTGATGCAAATCACCAATTGTACAACATTTGGCAGACATTTGATCGCTTAAAGTTAAGCAGCTCAGGATATCCTAAAGAATTAACTAAGGAAATGTTGATAGGGGGGAAATCAAATGTAGCTCGTACATGGACATTTTTCCAGAATGGGCAGGAACAAAGGAGGCACACTGTCTAGTTATGACATAAGTATGGATTGACCAAAAATGCTTTTAAGTTTCTGAAGCAAAATATAATAAAAATAACTTATAGCAAAGCATAAAATAGTGACATGCCTAATTTTCACAAAAGTTAGGAAATGAGACATATCGATTTCTTTTTGGACTTCACTCCATTTCCTCCTATGATTTTATGTTGCATTATTAAAGTTTTTACCAAGATACATTATGACATTTTAATAATAATATTTATATGATTGAAGTTGTGTACTGTTTAGTTGAAAAGGGTAAAACATGGTACATATCCATCCGAATCAATGAAATAGTACAAGCCATATGTAGTCCATCGGTGCAGTTTCATTGTTCTAATAGGTAAAGGAAAAATAAATATTCAAAAGAAAAAATGTAAATACTCTTTATTTCCAATCTTATAGAAATTGGCATGTGGAATAGAAGTGATCTGGCGAGTGTAAATTCATGGTGTTTTGTTGTTTAATAAAGAGCCACATGTACATATATATTTTTAATCAATGTCAAGCAGCAATCCAGGTTGTAAGCATCATGTGCTTGTGAAATTGAAAATAAATTATATCATTTTAAATATTGATACATTTAGGTGCTGGATTTATAGCTATACAAGAGGGTAGCCTGTCCTTATTTTCCATAACATCCATTCAAATCCTAAAGGTATACGATGCTTCCAATCCATTCAGTTAATAAATAAACTGATTCTTTGTATGTCTATAGATTCTCAGTCATCCAGGTTATGGTGGTCCCAAAGGTGCTTTTTCAAGAGGCAAGAGGATTTTTAAAGAGGCAAAACCAGAAAGTCCAGTTGCCTCTTGAAAAATCACCTTTGGGATGATTCTCCATATATTATAGCTTTATAAGCACCTGTAAATTTAAAACAATGTAAGCAATTTCCATAATAATTTGTGCAAATAAATTTTCATATTCAGAAGGAAATGAGGAATGCCATTTCCTTAGATCCCAAAGCATCATTGAAATAGCTAGGTCTCAACAGTTTTGTTAAGGGCTAGGAGAGTAGAAATATGTTGTCAGCGGGAATGCTGTTAGAGAAGACGCATTGGAGAAGGCTGGATTGAGAGATTCCCCCAAATTAAAATCTCTGAAGGATAGAATGAGAGTAGGGTCTCTCCTGCAGCTCTTAATGGATGGACAAAAGCTGCTGGAATAGGCAATCTATGGATACCCAGGTCCTGAATCATGAAAACTTTCAAAAGTGATATTCATAGTTAACACCTGAATTGCACTCAGAAATATACTACTTACCAATTCTTAAACCAGAGATTTCACACGGGCAAATCAACTGGAGCCAAAACTGCTTGAGCTGCTATATTCACTACAATTGGAAGTTTCCAAATTGAACTTAAAAAATTGGAACCATATATGGTGTATTACAATAATCTAAAATGGGGGGAGGGAGCCATTAAGGCATGAATGATAATGCACAAGGCCTCCCAACCCATAAATGTGTGTAATTGGTAAATAAAATGGAGTTGTGCAACAATTCTCCCTGACACAATTGCTATCTGCTTTTTTTGGAAGTAGCTATGAGTCTAAGTGGAGCCCTAGATAACAGATCAAATTTGCATAGGGAGGCACCATTCCATTGTAGAGTCAAAAATTGAATAACACTGAAGTCAGAAGCTTCACATCCAAAGTTGCAGTCTATTTATTGAGACTGAGACTCTTCTTTATCAATATGCAGTTTCTGGGCATCAAGATAGATTCTCATCCACTTTCCATATTCAGCCTGACGTTAATACATGGCACTATACCAGCAAGTGATCTGCCATTTGTTCCATGTAGATGTCACATAGGACAGGTGAAAATGTCAACATTTGAGACATACCAAACTGATTAATCTGATCAACTAATTCTTGATCTTTTGATAACCTTCATAACCATCAGCTGGAACTGTTCACTCATGGATTCCAGGCCTGTGTCCTGACTGGAAAGAGTACAGAACATTTGTTTTCCCCAGAGCCTTTTCAAGGTACAGCTGCAAGTATAAGTAACTTGCTTTCTCTGCAGCTCTTACTTTTTCAATGACTTTCTTCAAAAAGTTGGAAACCAGTCAGTACTTAGCTAAATTTGCCAGGTTGAGCAATGACTTTTTCAAGAAGGGGGGGGCACTCCTTTCTGGAAGATTTCACTAATCAGTAAAAGAATCCAGGCTACATATGCAAAGTTGATATCATGGAGAATTTGGTCCATTTTCTCAGGCTCTGCTGTTCTGAACTATCCCAGATATTTTTCAGAGAAGTAGCCTATGTTACCTTTCTAGAACTGCTCAGCTAGCATCAAAGGCTGAAGGAATTTGAGTGATTATATCTTCCATAGCTCACAGATTCTTCATAATTTTTAAATAAATGTTGTTCAAGCCTAGCCTTCTCAAACAATAATAATTCTAAGTTTAATATGATAGATGTCTCTGAATGTGAAGTAATTTCTTAAGTTTCAAACTGGTATTCAGAAATTGTTCCTGATTCTGGTTGGGTTTTTTTTGTAATGAGTATGAATTATAAACATTGATAATCTCAATTATAATTTATCTGATATCCTTTTAAAATTTCTCAAGTCAGAGGCCACCACTATATTACATGAAAATGAGTTCATTAGTTTGACAAACTTTTCTGTTTTCTACTATTCAACAGTATTAGTAGGCTGTACTTTATATAATTATGACTGATGGAGAAAATGCAAATAGAGTAGATATATTTGGTATTGGCAATTAAAATACTTTTTAAATTACCAACATCAATTTAGGTACTTTATTTATCAATATCTCCATCAGTATTAAATTTGAAATTTCTTATATTTTCTTCATTTTCTTACTTATTTAACAATTATATCAATTTATACGGTAGCAATTCTGGCAAACAACAGAAACAGAACAGAAACAAATGATAGACAACAATATAGCTATCCATCTACATGTCTATCATGCTACATTTGATACAAGTATTGACAGTGATATTCTGAATAATTACAACTTTTCAAAACTGAATTCATGGTAACTTGCTATTTAATGCATTGAAGCTTATTCTCAGTTAAATGGATATAACTTTGCAATATCATTTCGTTTGACATGAAAGACAATTAACACATTCCCATGTGATTACGCAGAGTTGTCTTAAAAACTGTATTCTGCTTGAAGAAATCATGCAACACCCACTTGCTAAGGAGACTTGTTTGATCTTGCCCTGATTAGTCATACAGAGATTAGTGTCAATTATTACTGAATGGGTGTACATTTCCTGTCTTTTGCTTATGTTGTAGTTAAGTGGGTAATGTACCACATTGCTGCTACGATTGCACAGAAGCAAGCTTGGTTTGCATGCGTTGAACCTTCTTTCTTAAATCAGCTAGTGGTTTCCATAATCTTTGCTTACTAGGAGAGAAAAGTCATCTTGTGGTGGCATTTTCATCTAGCAGTGATTATTTTCTAACATAAATCAAAGTCAGAAGAATGTTTGCTGTCTTTGGAGGAAAGAGAAATGGATATTCACACCTAGTTGGTGTTGGCAGCATTCATTAAATGGAATGGGGAGGCATTTGGAAGATAATTAGTATATACACTTCCTAACTTATTATTCATATTTTTTCTAAAAATTACATTCCCGGAATATAGATAAAAAACAAAGCCAAGGATCTGTCAGGAATGTAAGAAACCTGCCATATACTTTTTTTTTAAAAAAGGAAGAATCAGTTATTATCCATAAATCCTGAATAATCTTATTTAAAATCATTTCTGCTTTCATTTGTCACCTATGTATTCTTGGAAACTCTTAATAACTTTAAAATGCATGTGATGTTAAATGTGTAATGTCACGTGTGTTTTCCATCACAACCAGATTTATAAGACAAGGATGGTAGAACTTCAAAGGAAGATTAATCTTTTCCTTCATCTGTTCATTAAAAAATAACTCATATCTGGCTTCTGATTACAGTTTTAAACAATGTTTACATCAATACTTTGATAAATTCAGTTTCATGATAAAGAAATATTAAGCTTTTCATCACTAGATCCCAATAAACTGTAGTATACCACAGTGTAATATGCCACAGATTTAATACCATCTTCACTTACCTTCTCAAGTTGCCTGACTGCAGTTCGTACATGCAGTTCAAGTTGCCATCGTTGAGACCCTATAACACAAGTTCATCCAAGAGCGAACTCCATCTTTGCTTTGTGAGCTGGTGCTTTGCAAAAGTTGCTTTTCAGTTGCTATACAGCTCTTACCATTTAAATATTACCCTTCTAGGGGGGAAAAGGAAAAAAATATTTGGCCTCAAATACTCTTAGAATTCTATTTTGTCTCCTTTTTTTTATACCAGAGAGACAACTATTTGTAATTAGCTGAGACACTGTGATGGCCCAAATATACTTTATTTTTTTTCTTAAATGTTCCAGGCCATAGCACAAAACACAGATCTTAAAGAACGGTTATGCAGAATACATGCCGAATCTTTGCTCCTTGATTCAGCTGCTAATGCAAATTCAAGCCCTGATTTTGTAAAGGTGGGTATAGATTTCCTGTCTTTTTGGAAAGCTTCTTGTTGCATCACTCCTCCATTCACCTGGTCATTGTCTTGTCCTAATGAACCTTCTCATCACCTAGTATGGCCACACAAACAATAACATCAGCTTTTGCTATTCTTTGTAGTGTTGCTGAACAATTTGTATATTCCATGTTTTAATTTTGTATCAAATCAAATCAAATTTTATTCATCACATACATATACATTAGGGTGACCAACCATCCTCTTTTGCCCGGACATGTCCTCTTTTTACGTCCTTTCTGGGGTGTCTGGGCGGGTTTTCTAAATTTTATAAATTTACCCGGACGCCCCGGACTGGACGTAAAAGTGGCGACGTCATGTCCGGGC
>JAEANM010027831.1:0-10474 GCA_017656035.1 Myanophis thanlyinensis
GTGTGTGTGTATGTGTGTATAAAGATCCCAATCATGGTGGGGTAGGGAGATCCAGCATAGTCAGAGTGATGCAAGCAGCAGCCAATGCAATCCCCTTCTTTCTATGTGCATTTCAATATGTCTCAGCCACTCAAGAGAATTGAGATGCGCAATGTGTTTTCAACATTTTGAGCCAATCAGTCAATAGCCAATAGTTACACACTTTTAACAAACTTTTTATTTTATTTTGTTTGCTGATTCTCTACAAGAAGCATTTATTTTGCTTTTGTTTGTGGGTAAGTCTGTCTTTGAGTCAGTGTTGACTCTTCGTGATGGCCTTGAGAAGTCCTTGCTGCTTTCTTGACAAGATTTCAGAAGTGGTTTGCCATTATCTCTTTCCTAGGGCTACGAAAGAATGACTGGCCCAAGAACATACAACTGACTTTGTGTCTAAGGCAGGACTAGAACTCACAATCTCCCATTTCTAGCTTAATGGCTTAACTTCTACACCATATTGTCTCTTATTTACATATCTAATTCATAACAAATCATAGTGATAGATCTGAAATAAACAGATTTAATTCCAAAGCAATTATTTTCATGTACAAATCTGTCCAGATGCATTTGTCACTCAAGTCAAAATGCTCTCCTACTACACATCAATCCTGTATGATTCTCTGCAGGCCTTCTGCAAATATTTAATCTGAGCTTGTTGCGCAAATTAAAAGAGGAGTACAGATTCCCCAAAATGCAAAGGTCCCATACTTTAGCTGTTGGGTTTTGTTAACATTTTGTTAACATCTTGTTGAAATCTTGCTCCATAATCAGCATTCAGTAAGGAGATTGGTCTGCATGACTGAGGTGCATACTGTTTTGATCAGAGATATATATGCATCTTTCCTTGTTTGAAGTATTGCCCTTGTGTCTTCAATTTCATTCATGTTTTTTGTTAATGGTTCCCACAGTGGTTCTTCTAATTTTTGTAATATTAAGCTGTCAGCCCATCTGGGCCTGGCACTTTTCCAACATTTTTTTATTGCTCCTTTGGTTTCAAAATAGCTCTTGTTCCTGTGAAAATGGAGATCATCAAACAAAAGTAAAATCTCATTGACCGGTGATAGAAAAAAAAAATTGCTGAGCATAAATGTATTGTTTAGAAGAAGGGATATTAATCCATAGGAACCAATTCCTTAAAGTGAGCAAAACAGAGCTTCACAATTCAGTGATTTGTGAGTTGTTGTTGTTTTTTTACTATCTTGCTTATTTTTTCCTCTATTGGGCAAAACTTTTATAAAGACATTTAATTGCATTGTTGGGACTTATGGGTCAAGTTGGATTTGCTGTGTACAGAGTATTTATTGCCAGGGCCTGGCAAATGATAAAATAGTTAACAGATAGAGTAATACACTGCATACTCTTTTCAAAAAAGTATTTAAAATCTAATTTCTATCACATACAACAAATATCTATCTATCTATCTATCACACATAAATGCACATGTTACAATAATAATCTTCAAAATATCTGAGCAGAACAGATATCTGAAGAGAAATTTGATGGTTCAGAGGGTCACTTTGACAATGGCTTGTTTGCTGAGCAATTTTTCAGAGTCACTAAATAGGTGGCCTCTAGATATAAACTGTTACAGAAAGCAATGAAGTAATTCAAGCCTTTTTACAAAGAAAGCTGCTTTTTTTATTATTTGTAGTTCTTTTCCAAAGTCTTAAGTAAGTTTTCTAACACAGGAAGATCTAGAGTGTGTCCTGCTTGACCAGGGGGTTGACCTTAGAAAGCCTCCAAGATCTCATCGTATTAATAAATGGTCTGACTGAATCTCTTTTGATATAAAATTGGACAGATGTACCCTTGTATGCATCAACTAATTCTTCAGTTTTGAGACATTAGTTTAAAAAATAAATTTCAATGTTTATTTAACTGAATCTGGTCAGATCTACTCTTGCAGAAAGTTCCCATTTCTGCTTGAATATTTCATCCCATTTTGATAAGGATTTTTTTTTTAATTTAAAAAAAAAATACATATAGGCTTCATGGACTTCTCCAAAGTAGCCAATTATGAGAGAGGAGTCATTGGATTTCCAATTAACTGAAAACAAGAAGACAAATCTAGTCCTGAATTGACTGATTAAAAATATACAGTGATCAACTGCCTATTAATTAATTCAAAAATAGAAATGTAAAAACCCAGAAGTGACACAAAACAATGTAATGAATGTAAATAACGTATATGTCAGATCATATCATATAATACTGTACAACATACCATCAAACATAATAGTATTATTCACTTGTTTAAATATTCTTTTTTTAAAGTATAAAGTAAATTATAACCTTCAAAGTCTGACCCTTCTTCCATACTTATTAAGTCTTTAAGGGGAGCTTATTGTATCTGACATTTACTCATATAACAAATGTTACAAACACTCTTTTAAATTTTTTGTAAACATCCATATGTTTCCTTTTCTCAAAGTAGGACAGCACAACTATAAAATATTGATAAAGTCTACCATTAACACCCACACATTAATCAAAACATCTGAACGTTCTCGTAAAGAGGTCTATTCTTACCATTTTACAAAGAGATATTTTTTAATGTCAAGGGAAAAGGTAGGGGGCTGATTGAGGATTTCAGCTACTGAATCTCCCCCACCCCAGGCTTTTCTCAAATAAGTACTGTGAAAGCAGGTAGATTCTACTGATCATCCTAAAAGTAATCTCGATTCAAGCCATAAATGTTAGGAATCCTATTTCATTACAAGACATTTCTATTATATGTATTCATTCATTAAGGTTATGTATAGTTTTGCATTAAAAGAAAAGAAAGTTGAAGGGATTTACTAAAAACAAATATACTGGATAATACTGTAAAGTTCCTTTGGTTTTCAGTGATGTTGATATACCCCAACCTTGTTAATCTCGCTGATTAGTGGTGCAGGTTCCCCTGAGATTCTGCCTCATTTGCAAACCAAGCTGAAACTTGAAACCAAATCTTCTGCAGAATACATTCAGCAAAAAATACATATCATATAAACAAATCAAGTCACTTGAGCACATACGGTAGACAGAAATGTTCCAATATCTGCCATTTATCAGCTGCCACAAGGAAGAGATGGTCAACCTATTCTCCAAAGCACCCGAAGGCAGGACAAGAATTAATGGATGGAAACTAATCTAGGAGAGAAGCAACCTAGAACTAAGGATAAATTTTCTGACAGTTAGAATAATTAATCAGTGGAAGAACTTGCCTCCAGAAGTTGTGAATGCTCCAACATGGGAAGTTTTTAAGAAGAGATTGCACAATTATTTGTCTGCCTGCGTTTCTTGCCTGAGCAGGGGGTTGGACTAGAAGACCTCTAAGTTCCCTTCCAACTCTGTTATTATTATTATTGTTGTTGCTGTTGTTAGATAAAGATATTTAGTTCAAGAATGACAATATAGAGAATAAATGACTCAATTTCGATAGTTAAGAAACTGGAGAAATGAAAAAAAAAGCATCAAGATTGAGAATTTATTTTCACATTTCTCAAACCTCTAACCTTTAAATATTCACTAGGCTTGGCAACATTAGTTTCTTAATGGGAGAGATTTATGATATTGCCTTAAATGAGTGAATTCTAGTATAATAATGGAAAACCCTGTAACACATGCGTCAAAGGTGTCACACACCAGTCCATTTGGAGTGACATGCCAGGGTTCACCAAAACCTGACAATTATTCTAGAAAGCACCACCTATTCTCATGCAATTTTAGAGGAGTAGAGCCCTTGCAACATCCTCTGAAAATCATTTAAGAATGGGGCATATTTTTGCATGGTTTCCAAAGGCTGCAGAGGCCATGGAAGAGCATTATCTGAAGCTACTTCAAGATCAAAGGCGTCATGCCACCTTGAGCAGTCTTGTGTAGGCCACAGGGGCCTGTCAATAAAAAAAGAACACCACCTGTAGGTTAAATAACACAGAGTAGATATTGGAAGTGCTGGGTCATGGAGGCAATCACACATGCAGTGGCCTTTTTGAGTGGCAGAGGTGCTGCTGCTGAGTGCCACTATTCAAGGTGGCCTAGATGGGATTGAGATAGAGAATTGCTTCTTTTTTGTTCAAGTGTAACGTGCAAACAGAGTCAAGTTAGGCATTTTTCAACTTTTTGACATGCTGAGCCCAAAAGGTTTGCTATCACTGGTCTAATAGAACTTTAGTTCTAAGAATATATTGTAACAGTAGACTGTTGCAACAGAGTATATTTTAATATCTGAACAATGTAAATTAATTGTAACAGGAAAGCAAAATAACGTTTCAGGGTTAGTATGCCAAAATCTCCATTGTGTTTCTACTTATATTGCACAATTTTCCTGCACGGCTTTCCTAATTTGGGTATTTGCGTGTGAATGCGTGTATATGTGCATTCTCAAATACACAGATACCTTTTTCACTCATAAAATCAAGGTCCCATTTTAATATTTCACAAGAATGTCGTGCTTGTTTAAGTAATGCAATTTTTAAATAATAATTACTCTGAAGTACCTGTGTTCATTTGGATTAATATAAGGTCTGATTGATTCTACTTTAAAAAAAAAAATTGAACATACTGTAGTACCTGTATCTCTGATTGGAATATGTATTTCCTCATCTTATCCAGAAAACACATCAAGTATAACTGTTGCTTGTATCTACAATGAGAGTCAATCCTTCGAGATAATCCAGACATAACTTCTCATTTGCTTCAAATCCTGCAGAACCTAAAGAGCTAGTTAATACCATCCCATTTTTCTTTTATATCCAACCACAAATTCCCCTTTCTATCTTGACTAAGGAAGAAAGGAATAAATCCTACAAATGGCCCTAGCTTTCTAACATCATCTCAAAGGATCCAAGTTTAAAAAATGCTAGGATTATCCCTACACAAATTTGTTCTTATTTGTAGATATGTGCCTTGTTTTCTGTGTTGTTTCATATTCTGTTTTCCCACCTCATCTCCTACTTCTGAGAACAAAGTGTGCTCTCTTAAATGTACTTGAGAAATATCATTCTTTTGTTGAATCACCCAAGATAAGTAGTTCTTTCAGAACATTAAAAGTAGCTCAGTTAGAACATTAATCAAATGAATGTATACTGCATCCTTACTTGCTGTGTCCTTAAAACCAGCCCTTTGTGGGTGAGATGGTGGGAAGAGCAGCTAATAAGACAACCTAAAACAATTTGGGCAATTTCCAAATATTCCTCCACTGCAGCTAAGGGTAGCAGCATAGCTTAGAATAGTATAAGTCATGATGGCACAGTGGTTAGAATGCAGTATTTAGGGCTAACTCTACTCATTGCCAGGAGTTCGATCCTGACCGGCTGAAGGTTGATTCAGCCTTCCATCCTTCTGAGATTGGTAAAGTGAGGACCCTGATTGTTGTGGGCAATATACTGACTCTGTAAATCACTTAGAAATGTAAAGCACTATGAAGCCATATATAAGTCTAAATGCTACTGTTATTATTATATCTATGTAATTTAGGGCTGGTCCTGCATACATATGTTCAGACTGGACCTAGAATTAGTGATGTTGCTACTTGTTTACATCCACCTTGCTCTTAACTGCAAAAATAATGGATAATAGTATTGTAACATATTTTATTTATTTATTAAAACAAATTTATATGGCTGCTCAACTCACACAAAGGTGATTCTGAGTGGTTTACATTAAAAATCCACAACATAAAAACTACACACACACACACACACGGTAGCAGCAACTTCAGGGCCTTTTAGAAAAGTAAGGTGGAAGCCAATCATACCTCTGAGGGAATGATATTCCGTCAAAAAGTAGACACCACCAGAAAGGCCCTTTTCACCAGATGTACATCACTAATAGATGGGACCTACAATATACCCTGGCTTCCTTTCCTGTTAGGCTAGTTAGATATAATAGAGGAAAGACGGTCCCAATTTGTTAAAATACGTAAGTAACATTCACATAAATGTTACCTATATATTTTTCGCAAAATGTAAACATTTGAATGCAAACAGAGGAAATCAATGCTCACTTCAAAGAAGAATATTCAATTAGGGATAAAAATTACAGACCATTTTCTTTATATGAATGAGAAAATCTGAAGATGGATGATTTGTTTTTAAATTGTTTAGTATGATAATGCTTCCATATCAAATTGTTTTGTTTTGAAATTGGATTGGCATTCCAAATCAGAATTATTTAACAGTAATTATTTGGTGATTTCAGATTTAAATCCAAAGAAGATAATCTAAAGCTAGGAATATGCCAGCACACTGAAGATTTGCTATAAAAGAAAAAAGAAATCACAAGGAAACAGGCATAAAACTTGCAGATACAGTATTTATTAACAGTGATGAAAACTCCACAGTATTTGGTTGATGAAATTAGCTTCTAATCTTTCCACATAAAGCAAAGTCCATTGGACTCCCCTTCCCATCTCTAGATGTTATATATCAAGTGAAAAATGGGCATTCTTCATTCAGTTCCCAATTTCCGGCACCCAGTTTCAGGGTGCCAGAAATCTGTCCTTGTTCATGCCTGCACATGGGCATATATTTACTTTTCCACTTGCTCCAGATCCTCTGGAAGGCTTACTAGGAGAAAGAATGTAAAAATATGTACAGTATGTAAGGTCATATGCCACCCATATTTACTTTTGTTTCAATAGTGGAAAATATGAGATAAAATATTCAAGCTAGAAGGTAACTATCCAGTTTGATGTACTGATTTTTTTTTAAATGCTCAGTTTTGAAAAATTAATTGCAATGTAACTATTTTTAGCTAAAAAGATTGATGGGGTAACTTTAATACGAGCTGGAAATGACATCAGGTAAAGGGGTGTGTTTTTTCCATTGCTAAAATGGGAAATCAGCAAGGTTTTTTTTCTTTTTAAAGAGCTCTGGGCAATTCAAGCTCAGTTCCTAAGGAAAGGAGACAGTTTGGTCTAGTGGTTAAGACACTAGCCTAGAAAGTAGGTGATGGTGAGGATTAGTCTCACGTTAGTCATGAAAGCCAATTGGATGATCTTGAACCAGTCATTCTCTTAGCCCAACTCACCTCACAAGATTGTTGTTTTGGGGAAAATAGGAGAAAGGAGTTGTTGGATATGTTTGTTGCCTAGAGTTATTTGCGAAAGTAATAAAGGTGGGATACATAAAGGAGAGGGGATGCAGTGGCTCAGTGGTTAAGACACTTAGCTGGTCGATCTGAAAGGTCGGCAGTTCGGTGGTTCAAATTCCTACTGCCATGTAATGGAGTGAGAGCCCATTACTTGCTTGCCCCAGATTCTGCCAACCTAGCAGTTTGAAAGCATGTAAAAAATGCAAGTAGAAAAATAGGGACTGTTGAGTATTGTAAATAGTTTAGGTGCAAAAGTGCCTCCAACAGCGGGAAATCCCCAGTTGCTGATTGGCTAAGACGTTTGACAGCTCCCATATAAATAGGAGAGCTGTCAAGTTGAGTTGCCAGTTCTTTCTATTGCTGTTACTGTTTGTAGTTTGTAATAAAGAAGCATTTAGCCACGTCTTCGCCTCCTTATTCGCCCAATCTAACAGGGACCAACTTGGTGGGAAGGTAAACAGTGTTCCATGTGCCTTTGGCATTTAGTCCTGCCGGCCACATGACCATGGAATTGTCATCAGACAGCACTGGCTCTTCGGCTTAGAAACAGAGATGAGCAGTGCCCCCTAGAGTCAGGAATGACTAGCACCTATGTGTGAGGGGAACCTTTACCTTTTTATATAAAGGAAGATTTAGTAGGAGTGCAGAATGCCAAAAGAGATAGTAAAGCTAAGTTGTGAAGAGGTGTGACACGTATTGGGTTCAAAGGGAGACACCAAGCGATCCAGTTGCAAACAGAAAAAAACAAATCATTCGCTTTTTGAATTCCTGAGCCAGCCATGCTGCTTCGTTCTGGGAGTTGAAGCCCACAAGTCATAAAAGTTCCCAACCCATGAAATAGATAAATGGATCCATTGCTCCAAATCCAACAGGAAAACATTTGATTATGCAAATCTTAGGCAATATTTGATCCGAACCATGTCAAGAACTAAATTTCCACTTCTGATAGCAGAAATAACAGAATAACACAATTGGAAGGGACCTTGTAGGTTTTCAAGTCCAACCCCCTGCTCAGGCAGGACACCCAAACCAATATTAGACAAATAGTTGTCCAATCTCTTTTTAAAAACTTCCAGTATTGGAGCATCCACAATTATAAATATAAATCATTGTGATCTGTGCTCCTTTGTGTTTTTGTGAAATATTGTTTATTTCTCTGGGAAAAAAAAGAAGACAAATTTTCTAGCCCCCAGATGGATTATTTTTAAAATGAGATGGTCACCTTAGATTTGTTGAAAATATTGTCCTAGACGCATACATTATTTTTCAGCCTGATCTTTCTTTTTTTAGTAGGGAGTGAAATCTTGCACTTATGATCCAGTTTTGGATAATGGTTTGTAGAGTAAGAGAATACACAAGAAATTCTCCTTACTGTTTTTATCTTAGATATTAGGAGAACTCCAGTCTTAATTTGGGAAAGGAGGTTTTCCCGGCCTTTGCTGCAGGAACTTCTTTTTAAAATGTCATTTCACCAACTTGCATCTTTTGCTCCTAAAGGATAAAAGCATTTCATGGAAATGGAATGAAATGAGAAGATGAGTGTTAGGGAGAATTCATAAAGATATAGTTTATGAAAAAAAAAAAACCACAGCATATTGACACCATAAAAACAATCAAGAACTTACTTTTTCTTCATAATTAACCATTATTGCTTGTATTACATTACTCATGTTGAGAAATAATTTCCAAGTATGGAATAAAAAATGTGTAAAGTGTTGTTTTTCTTAAAATGGTGAGCAAAGTGGCTTCCAAATATGTATTGTATTCTGAAATGAAACACATGGCTTTTTATTTATTATTTTGTATGTATATTTTCTTAGGTTAACTTCATAAAGGAACTGTGGTAGTGCAGTGGTTAGAATGCAGTACTGCAAGCTACTTCTGCTGACTGCCAGCTGACTGCAATTTGGGAGTTCGAATTTCATTACACACACATTTACTGGACTATATGATTTGGGTGGGAATCAATTTGGTGTAGCGGTTAAGGTATCATCAGATTACAAAGAGATGGTGAGTTCTAGTCTCTCAGGCCTAGGAAAAAGGCAACAGCAAACTACAACTGGAAAAACAAAACTTGCTAAGAAAACTGCAGGGATCTGTACAGGCAGGCTTCAGGAACTGATAAAACAGAAAGAAGGAGTTAAAAAAAAAGATTTGCCTTAACTGGAAAAATCAGATGGTTCACTGTTACTGAACAAATCATGAACATTTTTGAATTTCTATGAGAAATGTAAAGGATCACATTATCAGAATAATAAATATCCTTCCCTAGGGCTAACATATTAGCATCTGTATTATAGTTTTGAGTTGCTTTATGAGTGCAATATTGTCAGTACTCTCAAATAGAACAGGCCACTGGTTTGTTTTTTTTTAGATTGTTATTTTTCACATTTTCAAAGTAAATCTTCGCATGAATTCTTAGTGCTGATCCTGCTTTCCATATCAAACATTTCCCTAGCTGCTTCCCTATTCATTTTATACTGGAAACTTATTTAAATCAAAACATTACACATGAGAACATAACGCTTGGATGAAGCGTTATAAATGTTAGTTTAAATAAGAGAACCAAAAAAGACCAGTAATGCTGCTTATATAATGTCTACACATCGCCTGATGTTGTCACTCTGAAGCTTTACTTCTGATGGAAATATGAATATGGTAAGAAGGAAAGAAAAAATAATGCATGGAAAGCAGGAATACTCAGCCAGCTGTTGGCCAATTTGCTTTAAGTTCGTGGAATAGTGAAATCCCCTTTTATTATTTTGTGGGTAGCTTGTCTGAATGTGACAGGATTTGGGGGTATTACTTGGGAAATCAATTTCCAACCCTTTTGTTATTTAGCCTGCAAGAAATATGAATCATGGTTTTCGTTACTGCATGAAAACAGAAAAACATTCTCAAGAATTTTACTCTATTAGCATTAAAGGAAGTATGCAAAATAGAATGGCATAGAAAAATCTATTTCTCAACCGGCCATAACTCTTTCCTTTTGCAAGACGGTATAATGAAATGTTCTGTGAAGCAAAAAATAACTACTTAAACAGGTATGCTGAGAGCTTTTTGAGCAAAGGGAAGGGGTGGTAGCAAGTGATAATGATGCCTCTTTGTCAATGAATGATAGCCGATGATTGGGGAGAAAGAGAGAAAGAAGTAGAAGAAATTAACTTACTCATCTTTTTTCCTAAATAATTCCATCTTCTTTGGATGAGTTAGGCAGCTAAAATAGCCAGAAAGCTTCTTATAACTTCTGGGAATAGGAGATGGGAGCAAAAAGGAGCATATATATACAGTGGTACCTCTACTTACAAAGACCTCTAGTTACAAAAATTTCGACTTACAAATTTTTTTTTGAGAAAAAAAT
>JAEANM010027832.1:0-10474 GCA_017656035.1 Myanophis thanlyinensis
TTTTTTCTCGAAAAAAAATTTGTAAGTCGAAAATTTTGTAAGTAGAGCTCTTTGTAAGTAGAGGTACCACTGTACCTGAAAAACAGTAAAAAAAAAAAGTAATTCTGAAAGTGATTAAGAAATGAATCTCAAAGTTCATGTCTGTATAGGCTACATTACAACTGTGAGCGTACTTGGAATCACATGACTCTCAGCCAACCACAGAAACCTCGGTTCTTGCAGTCTACTTGCAAGAAGTAGCTGCCTGGAGTACTTGTGGGTGATCACAACATCTCTCCCTTCTCAGAAGAGATTTCACCAACCAAAGTCCACCCTTTGGCCACAGATCACACTTGTTTCTTTAGCAATGTCTACTTCTCTATGTCCTCACCAGATACGTCTTACTTCCCCTGGTATAGATCAGTAAGAGTCTTTGTCCTCTACAGTGAAAATATAATTGGGATATCCATAGCTGCTTCTTGCTTTAGGGCTTCATCAACCTTGAGATTAATAAACAGTTTTTATGCACTAAAGAATTATTCATCAATTGATCTATCTTGGGTAATAATATATCAAAATCAATATGCTGAAATGAATATATGACCAATATGTCTCTGGACATGCTAGACAACTATGTGGTTTTCTAAATTATAAGGTTTTTAATGAAAAGTTACATCTTAATTAACACTTCAGAGTAATTCCCATTATATTCTAAATGTAAATAATTGGTTACGGTTGATTTTCTCTAAAGATATAATTAACCCTTATTATATCTAAAAAGATGTATTAACAGAAGATACCATGTTAGCTAGGCTGGTTTCTTTGAGATATCTCCTGCATCTCTTCCTGAAGAGTTGCTATCTTCTCAATGTTTTGCTGATACTGTGAGTCATCCAAAAATCAATTTTACTATAGAAAAAAATGAATTTTCTGGCACTTCATACCTGCTATCAGCAAAACTCTAAATAGATGGCAGCTCTTCAGCAATCTCTGAATCTCAGCATTCATATACCCCTACAGTACTGGGATGAAATATTTATATTGCCTTGATAAAGCTGAAGATTAATGTAACATTGTAGTTTAAAAAGAGAGAAGTGGAAAATAGCTGCTTTAAATATCAGTTTGGTTTTGAACTCAGTGGGTAGAATTGACTAAGCTTCTCTTCCTTGAATATCCTCACACACACACACACACACTATCTGCAATGAATGAAATTGTCCTGTCAAGGGCCATTGTCATAGAACTTGTTGCTGTTCCTTTCCAGCCAGGAGACTCATTATAAGTCCTGTGCAAAAGCAATCTATGTATGGGAGAATCTGGTCTGAAGAAAGGTGTAATTTGCCTTGAGTAACAACCTTCTTAAACTTCTTGAGACTTCCATTGAATTTGTCAAGCAAAGAACCAAGAGTTCATAGCAGCCATAGTCATAAGAGGCTCTGCTATGGCTGCTGATTGCAGAATCTGGTTCATCTCAGTCATTGTTGGTCTAATGTTAATTATGGTGTTAATTTCTGTTCATTGGAGTGTTGATTGCTGGTGAGGAAGTGTTTAAACACTGACATGGGGATAGTTGGTTCTAATACTAGAGGAAGGCATTCAGGACTGATCAACTTTCATCAGCATGGCAGTCCCCTTGCTCTGGATCAGGAATATTGAATCGATTTTTTTTTCTGTAAAAATAAGGCTAAAAGGTTAGCTGTATCATCAGCCTTTTCTCAACAGGCTGTCCTCTCTAGAAGCTGACCAATGGATGCAAGCACACAATGCTTTGATACGTATTGTCGAAATATTGTAGAAAAGCTAATGAAACCATTATGAAATAATCCCAGGGAGAGCTCTGCCTAAAAAGCCCATTTATGGCAAAATCAAGGTTTATAATCTTGCTTATTTTCTCATGTGTTCAGAGCATAACAGATTTGAAACTATTGAGTTTGAGAATCATTTCCATCCATCTTGCACTTTAGTCATGGACTCGTCTGATTTCAGGGTTTGTTTGTTTTTTGACCTTGTAAGAATTGGCTTTCATTCTCCAGTTGATTCCTATTTCATTACTTTTCTTTCTCCTCGCACATCCTCCATGTCCATTTCCCATCTGCAACCTATCTGTTTTTGGCTTAACATATAGTGTAGTACAGGGGTCTCCAACCTTGGCAACTTTAAGACTTGTAGACTTCAACGCCCAGAACTCCTCAGCCAGCAAAGCTTAAAGCCTTAAAGTTGCCAAGGTTGGAGACCCCTGGTGTAGTACATGCACAATAGTGTGTATAAGCATACTTATATGCAAGTGTTGCATAAATTTCATACACCACATTCCCTGAAATGCCAGCCTTCCAATGAGCCAGGCTAGGTCAGAAAAGCAGAGGGAAGTGTGGGCTTGTCTGCCTTAAATAAGACCTTAATTCATTCTCGATTCCTGAAAGTTCTTATTTTTTAAATTAGAGCAATTTTTAAGTTAGCCATTTCTGCATAATTCAATTCAACTTTTGTATAGCCTTTTGCCAGAAAGTTTTTTCTCCCTTTAAATATAAGGTTGCGGTGATACTTTTGAAGTTATCTGAATGTTAACTTTTATTTACATCCTTTTATGCCAAAACTAAAGTCGCTTCGGGCATTCTGATGCTTTCCTATTATAAATTATAGTTGAAGTTTTTATCAAACAGAATCTCAAATTACGGTAGTTCAAATTGAATCATGTTGCCTTTGTAACCTGAATCAGACATTTAAACTGAATCCTGCTACCCTTAAATCTCAAATTGGATCTTGGCTAATTTACATATCTGTACCATTATTGTAGTGAGTCACTAGAGGGAGATGTTTCTATATTTGCACAGCATAGAAACAGATTTTGTTTCAAAACATTTTATTTACTGAATAAGGCTCTGTTGGATGCCAGCTAAACAACTAACACCTTCTCTATACATGTTGATTTAACATTTAAAGATAGGTTTGCTTATATTTGTCTTTGGAAATTGATTCATGCACAGAATAAGTTGCTCTTAACCTTTCCTTGCATACAGAAAAGTGAACTTTTCTCCAAGTAAACCAATTTTATTTCAAATGTAGTGCTATTTCTGATGCACTCAGGAATACAACTAACTGTAGGGTTTTCTCCCTATAGCAATGTCTATACTCAGTGCCAAGTAACTGCTATAAATATATTAACTAATAAAAACAAATCACTAACTTTTTTTTAAAGGGGGAAAACAGTGGTTGGTAAACATGCAAAAGCTGGTAATTTTCCAGTCACTGAAATATCCAATTTATCGTGGACAATGGAAAATTTCCATATACAGACATTAAATCTAACTGTCCCAGATTCTCTATATCTTTTCATGGCAGGTTCTTCTTAATAAGAGAGTAGATGGATTTGAGAAAGGTTATTTTCTTTTCCTTTCTTTTGGTACCAAGCAATTAGTAATAGCAATGCCATTGGCAAAAAGTCCCAAAGTATTGTCTTGGGGCAAGGAACTGAATTTCAGAAAGATTTAAGGAAACTTTGAAGCTGTAGCTGATATCTCAGATTCCTTTTCTTTCAGCTTCGGTTGTGAACAAATTAAAAGGCCTGAGGGGAGTTACTATTTTTGTTATACTCCGCTCCCTCCCTCTCCTCTGTAGAACTGGCATAATGATATTAAAATATTAACCTATGATACAATATTGTGGAACAAGGTCCTTAGACAAATATGTAAGTTTATCCAAGCATGTGAAAGAAGTATGAGAAAATGGAAAATAATGTAACCATCAAGGTGCTGGGGTTTGTTTGTTTGTTTTTTGCCCTTTTTTCATCATTGCTTGCCTTTCCTTCAATCAGAAACACACACACACACAATCAATCAATCAATCAATCAATCAATCTCTGGTTTTGAGTGTAAGCTGGGATTGGACTAGAAGACTTCCAAGATCCTTTCCAACTCTGTTACTCTGTTATTTTGTTAAGATGGTTAGTGACGTAATATACTAAACTATGACTGGGTGATCCATATTCCAGTATCCATGTGCCATAGAAGTCACTGGGTGGCTGGTGCTGCAGGAATGGTTGTGTGAATAAAATACGGAGTGACTGAGCTCCCCAAAGAAAGTATGGTGTGTGGTTCAGTGGGGTTTTGTTGCTTTCTTCCTAGTCTATTCAGCAGTTTCTACCCCAAAACCATCTTTTGAGGTCCTTGAATTCCTTTCTTTTCTTCAACCCACAGCAGCAGCAACAAATGCCTTCTGGCCTATGCATGCTCTCTTCCATCACCACCCAAGCTCAAGGGGTCTGTCTTTCTTTGGCTGAGGAAGCCCCTTCCCCATTGAGCGGCTTCTTTCTTCCCACCATCAAGGGCAGGTTGAGAATGTGGGGTATTGATGGACCTCTGAACTACAAGTGCTAATATGTATAATAGGGTTGTGCAATGTTTTCTTTCCAATGAAGGACCACACTTGTGTGGGCGGGGCCATGACAAAAGCTAAATATTATTTAAGTTTAATGTAATGTGTGTGTGTGTGTGTGTATGTATGTATTATATATAATATTATAATAGTATAATATATAGTAAGTATATAATAGAGAGATAGATATAATATTTTCATCCCAGACATATTAAAAATATTGAAGTGGTCTGGAAAAGCCAACATCAATGTTGTACTGGGGAAGCTGCATGTTTTCCCTTTGCTCATTCTTCTTTCGGCCAATTTTATTTTTCTCTCCATACAATACAGATCATCCAACCAGATATATTCTAGACTCCCTATAAAGTAGAGGAAACAGCTGAGAAACCTATAGGAACTTCCATAGATTATGCATACAGCTATATGTCTATAGGTAGTAGGTATGTGTTTTCTGATGTGTTTTATGGGCCATTCTTAACACAACATAATTCCCTTCCTTGGTCTCCTATGCTGTGGTCATCAAAAGTAATTGCTGTGGACCTCTGAGATCTGAATGTAATTAGTAGCTAATTTTTTTGCTTTACCCTTAGGCAGTATGAATGTCTTTGATGACTTCCCTCCTCCTGGTACATTAGACAGTGATGCATGATATTGATCTCATTGCAGTGCAGATTCATGCTGTAATATTGATAGCCAATTACTGTGTATCTGAGCACCAAAGTTTTGGAAAGTACAACTTCTGGTTGAAAGAACTAATTAACTGCCTATCCTAGTATATGTTCTTATTGAGTTTTTCTCAATGTTCAGTGCAGGAAACATGGTGTGGGGAGGCAAAGGCTACTGTTCAAATTTTAAAAGATAAAACTGAAGGCTTGAGATTACAGATACAAGGGATAGTGTTTCAAAATTATTCTTGCACATTGTTTATATTTCACAGCACAGAAGAGACATCAAGGCTCTAGTAATAAGACAGCAGAATATTCCATTTCTTGGTTTCTCTTGCCATTTTGCTCCACACTGAAGTTTTCTTTCGCCAGCGACAAGTTTTGGCTTCACCAACTATGTAAAACAACACAGGCATCATCAACTGCCAGCGACCAGTTTGAAGTCAGCACATTAGCCATGTATGATCATCCCATAAAGGCTCAATAAAATCTCCCCTTTATAGCAGACCAAAACTAAAAAAAATTACAAAAGCAGTTTGATCACAGTACAACTTTACATTGTCCTCATCCCTGGGAATGGTCGGCTTTCAAAACTCATGTAACATTTGGCCTAGGCATTGATTGTTCCCAGCTATGTCACATTTCAAATTTCAAAAGTCTATTTTTGAAATGACAGATGTTGAGACAACTGCATCTGTTGAACATGTGACTCCTCTGTGTACTGTTCCATGTAGGCAGCTATGAGTCAGAAGTGGGGAGAGACCATATAACTCAACAGTAGAGGGTATTGTTTGATTGCAGATGGTTCTAGATGCAACCACTGGCCGATTTAGGGAAAGACTTGTTTGCAAGTGGAGAGTGCCTAAACTGGGAGAAAAGCATCTTCCACTAAAAATTCTTTTTTTAAGAACACCCACTCCCAACATTTGTAGTCTAGAAACATCAAGCAATTAAATCCAAAGCAACGAACATTTTTTTTCAGTAATGTAGACAATAGTAATCATGCAAACATACCTGGGGAATTAATTATTTCTTCCTGCCATCCTAAACTCAAGCAACATTATCTTTTGAATGCAGAGAATTACAGTACTCCTTTGTGAAATCTGTCTGAGCTGATACTTTCCTCACACTCTCGTAACAAGTTTAACAACTGAAAAGTGGACAAGATTTGACTGGTGTGGCTTTCTCATAATGGAATATCTGGCTGGAACAAGACCGGTTGCTGAATGTCTATCTGTTATGTGACTCCTAATAACTGCTGCCCTGTGACAAGCAGTGATGTGCAGAAATGTATGGCTAAAGACCATGGCAGGTTTCCTGCTTGTATAACTGATTGATGTCAGAGTTAAACCTGGATTCATCAGTATCCAGCATTATGGACATAAGCTCAGAGTTTCCAGTCCAAGTGGATTATTCTAGCATAATGAAGGTTGATTGCCTCACTTAAAAAATAGATTAAGATACTTAGGATTTATTTTAGCCAGGATCTGCCGAACTTGACCAGCTTCATTACTGTGCTAAGAAGGTCAAAACGCAAAGCACAGAATACAACAAAGGGGAAGTTAGAAACATAACATCTATTCAATAATATTCTTAGCAGTTCTTCCTTCCTTCCTTCCTTCCTTCCTTCCTCTCTGCTTCTTGTTCCTCCTCCTCCTCTTCTTTCTTTCTGTGATTTATCTTTAAATCAGAAAGCAATGGAGATACTAGCACAAGTTGAGGGATTTGAAAGCTTTAAAATCCTTTTTGTTAAAAATAGCTTGGTGCATTCTGCATTTTATTGGTAATTCTTTATCAGCGATGTATTAAGCACTGACTGTACAATACTGCAATTTCTCTGTCCATTTACTAATACTATATCTGTTTTCTTTTTCACCTGCCTATTTTTTTTAAATGATTAATTAAAAAAAAAGAATGCGATCATTTTCTTTACTGTTTGGTTTCAATCTTTTATTCCTTTTGCAATATTGGTGCACTGCAGCATCATTTCTCTGACATTTTAAAGGAACAAACGTTTCACAAATGTCAAGAGTTGACTCTTCAAATGGCTTTTTCTGCTGGCTGATCACCTTTTCAATGACCATTGTCGCTTGTTATTTGCGTAGGCACATGTATGTACATGTCCATACCTTAATTATACATTTCGCCCATAGAGATCCACAGAAGGGAATAGAGGGACACTGTACTGGTCTACTACCGTAGTAAACTGAAATTGAAACTGAATGGAGGGAATATGCATTATGGTGTCAGAATGCAAACTGCCACCCCTGATTTATTTGCATGCAACCCTAGGGAAAGCTTGCATTCTTACATCACCATGGACACCCTTTGAACGTCATTCTGGTTAGAGATGGATGTCTCTTATTGCATTGTTTTTATGTTAGGGTATTTAGCTATTTAGGCAATAGCTTTTTGAAGAAAAGAGCTATGAGCACTTTTTAAAAATATATACAGTTTTGTATACAATGTTTTGTTCTTACTTTCTTTTTTCCAGGATGAGGTCAAAGGGTTTTAAAACAAGACATGCTGCACCTTTCATTAAAGACAACAACGTAGGTTGGAATTTTCAGAAATATTTCATGGTCTTCTTAGATTGTGGTATATTTATAACAAGCTGCTTACTGAACAGACAGTGCATGAGAGATTTGCCATACAGGCTGCATAACAGCAGGATATTCAACAGATACTGTTTTTCAGTTGCTGCAATTCATTGAAAAGAAAAATAACTTGGAATATATTATTCCAAGTGGACAAAAATGAAAAACAGATACAGCAGTACTAATGGCTGTGGATTATGAATTCTTCAAGGACTCAGTTTAGCATTATTATTGCAAACCAGAAAGCAAACCCTAACTTTGAACTTCAATCTAGAAATGTAGGTTGGTAGCACTCATACAGTTAATGGCCTTAGCAACCATTTCATTCCCACTTGGCACAGGAGTGTTGAACAGATAAATGCATTTTGTTGACAGACTTTATATGGATTTAATGATGCAGGATAAGAGATAAAAGCAAAGGCTCATAGGTATTATTTCTGCCTGGTTTTCCAAAATGACCATGTTCCAACTTGCTAAACAAAAACAAAAATAAGTCTACTAGTTCATTCTCTCTCTCTCTCTCTCTGATAATAGAAAACTGTTTGACTGAATAATTAAGGAACGACTCATTTCCTTTCCTTTGGAAGTCAGCTAAGTTCAGTTTCTAAATGTTACATTGATTGGGAGAAATGAGAAATATAGTTTGAGCTGGAAAAGATTAACCGAGAAAGAAAAAAAAAACCAGTAAGATATCAACAGGATCTCCAGAACAGAAGAGAGACGATAGAAAAATAAAACAGGGAACAATGAAGAAGAAATATTTGGTTTGTTTCCTGTCTTGCTTTATTTTAAAATTATTTGCCTTTGCTTTTTACTGCTCAACCTGAAGAATTTCTTACTGGGGAAAAACATACTGATTCAAAATGTACTAGTAACATTGCTTTCAAGAGACAGTAAATGGGATGGTCTTACATTTAATCTTGACACCTTTGGGATCAAGAACTTTAGGAATGGCTTCGGAAAGAAAGAGGCCTTCTGCTTTAGCAAGGGTTTCCTCCTATTTTCCAACCTGTTTATCCTGACATCAAGCAAATTGTCTTCTACATTGTCTTCTCACTGCTCCTGTGATTACTTGCCTCTGGTCCCTTCTTTTCATCCCCTTTCTAACTTCTTTGATATCAGCAAGGCTGCTGTGGATCTACATTTCTTTCTATTTTTCTTTCATGGCTTAGAAGAATCAAGCAATCTATAACTCACCCTTACTCTGGGTCAAGTTTTTTTCCCCTCCCTTACCAGAAGAGAGAATGAAAGATAAACTTAAAGGCAGAAAAGTTGGCTGTTCTTGAAAGCCTTTTCTTCTGTCGCTCTCAGCTAGAAGTGATGCAGGAGAAATGGAACCGAATGGAATGGAAGAATAAAATAGAATAGAATAAAAATAGAGGTAGAGTAGAGTAGAGTAGAGTAAAGTGGAATGGAGTGGAGAGGAGTGGAGTGGAACGGAACAGAACAGAACAGAATACTTTATTGGCCAAGTGTTATTGGACACACAAGGAATTGTCTTTGATGAATAAGCTCTCAATGTACATGCAATCACTGTTGAATAGCAGTTTGAATGTTTTGCATTTGAGTCAGATTTAGAGTATGCCTATAAACGATGATTTGCAGTTTAGAAATCACAACAGATCTGAATGTCCAATCCACATTTTCTTAGCTAGCTTTCTTCTTTTGCAGGGCATCCCTATATAAATATCATGTGAAATACAAAAAAAAGAAGGAATTTTTAATCTCTAGAAAAACAGTGATAGTTTCTTTCATTCCTGCATTCCCCTCCCTCCCCCAAAATGACTGTAAACTGACTACAGATGCTGATTTTAGATGTTTCAAAATGTGATAAAGCTGTGGGCCAGACCAGCACCAATAAAGAAGTTTAATTCATCTAAAAGCAGAGAGAGGCATGTCTGTCACAAATTAATGCATACAATGTGAAAAATAATTCCCCAGAGTTAACCTAATGATGAAAGGTGATATTTGCTGCTTCAGAGAATGACAGGTGGGAATTGTAATGGGAATAACAGGAACCAAATTGCTCAGGAATATCAGTGTAAAGTCCTGATTCTTGAAAAAGACAAATTTACTGCAGAGGAACATTAGGAAAGGGAAAGTAAAATAAAAAGAATTAAACCCTTGGTATAAATCTAGGGTGCTAATTACATTGGGCAAAACTGTGCATGTTCTGGGCACTGCCCTTCCAAAAGCATTTTGCAGAAGTGGAAAAGCTGCAGGAAGAGATAAACCAAATTATCAAGGGACCGGAGAAACTCCCATATGAGGAAAAGTATTAATCTTCAGGGCTTTTCAACTTAGAATAAAGAGAAGGAGGACATGAGAGAAATATGACAAATTAGGCATGGTGTGGAGCAATTAAAATAATATGCGGTGAACTCAGAGTCGTCCAATGAACTGAGTAATCAGAAGTACAGCTTCATCCAGCACTTAAATGAACTGTGGAATTCACTTATATAAAACAAAGTGACGGCCACTGATTTAGGTCGTCTTAGAAATCAATCGCACACATTCCTGGAATATATCACTAGTTGCTAATGAGTTCCAATATCAGAGAGCCTGAGGCTTCTCAATCAGTTTCTGAAGGCAGGGGGAGGGGGAGAGCATCAGGGTTACTGTCGTAGCTCCATCTCATTGACAGAGTTTTCATTGGCCAGTGGATCTCTGGAGAGGCAGTGGCATTTGTATGTTGGAGGAGACAGAATTCTGTTTTAATCCAATAAGACTCTTCATACAATTTTATCCTAATCTAGGAGGCAGCTTTGCTGTTTAATTAGCCTGGGTTCATTTGTTGCACTTAGCTCTATCTGAAATCATTGGTTTCTTTGTGAAATGCTATTTATCTATCTATCTATCTAT
>JAEANM010027833.1:0-10473 GCA_017656035.1 Myanophis thanlyinensis
AATTTGTTGGCAAGCTGAAGCAGTGGGACTTCTTCAGCTGAGTAAATTGGATTAAGAGTAGAGTCTCCCTGAAGCATGTCTTGGTGAATGCTGAGGGGCTCATTCCCTTAAGACAGCAATCAAATTGCCCTCCTTCAAAACTCAAACTTGCTCCAAGAAGTTGACAAAAAAGCTTGTTAAATTAAGTTCCTTTCATAGTACCTCTGCTCTTAAAAGGCAACTTAAACCCACTCTGAAGTTGAACTGTACCTTCAGGATTTTCACATCCACTGATTACACTTTCTTCTAAATAATGGGATTACCACCAGGCTTCATTAGAAGGATATTTCTCCTATCAAAGACTTCCTACTCTATCAGCAAGAGCAATTATAATGTAGAATATCTACAATTTGTGTCATGTTTGTGGATTAGTACATTATCCTGCTACACATCCAAATATAGATTATTCTCCTGCTTGTCTTACTTTTAGGTAAGCAGTACTAGTTCACTACTCATCTCTTTCTATCCTGTGTTAAGCAAGGCACAAGATTACATGCATAGAATAGGATGTCTGTGATCTATATTTTCTTTTATTGACCACTGCTCCAGCGAAGAATATTAGACCTTTCCAACTGCTTTCTTTCTTATGTGAGACAAACAAATAAAAGACAAACCTACAGATTCATCTAATTAAGGGTTACAAGAAAGGAATATCCAGTCAAATCTATTTTTGCTTAAGTTTATTCATGCATTGCCCTCATACTATTATTCATGTACTGTCATAATAATACAACTGTAATGTCAAAAGAGTAAAAAATAGCAGCCTCTGTGATAGGTTTCTATTTGTTCTTGATAGTGTGAAGTCCTTCAAGGAAATGTGTTCATCAAATAATTTGTCTTTCCTATTCTTCATTTATACATATATACATTATTCCACTTTTATTTTTGATCAACTCAAGACAGAAAACATAATGTTCCTTTCTTATCCTATTTTCACAACAACAACCATGTCAGGTGGGTTGGGCTGAAAAAGAATGATTGGTTCAAAGTTACCCAGTTGGTTGGCTCTCTTGCTTTGTCTTTTGTCCACCCTAAAGTTTTTGGCAGCCAATGAGTATTGGCCACTTACATCAGTTGTTTTCTGTTTTTCTCCACACCCCTTTATTTCTCAGTGACAAGAATATTTTTGAATGTATCCTGTGTGATATATCTGTATCATATTCAATCAGCTGAATTGTTGATTAATAAAAGTTCATAGAACTTAGCTGTGCAAATTTATCTGCGAAGGAGATAGGCAGTTTGTAAATTTGATAAATAAATGATGTATTGTTGGTCAAAAGGTTTTAGACATGAAATTATATTACTAGTGGGTGGAAGGAAGGAAGGAAGGAAGGAAGGAAAACATGAGTCATAAAAATACCAAAACTCACAAACACCCAGTTTTCAACCAGCACTTTAACATCTACACCAACTGCCTTATGGTGTCTAATATCAGAAGTTAATCTTATTTTAGGACTGGAATTGGCAATAAACAATTTATAAGATGAGAAGGCAGGGAATAATGGTCAAACAAAAGGCCAGTGAGATATCAGAGAAAAGCAGTTTGCCACACTTTAGGATTAATCACAGAAAATCCAGTAAATTATCTGCAATCACCACAAGCTGATCTAGTTCTAACCAGGAACAGCATTGGTTGAAGTTCCATGAAACTTAACAATATTGAGAAACTATGAAGTTCAGTAATTTAAATGCTGACATGGTGTCTTCTTAAAGGCCCAGAAGTTGCTCATCTCATTAGAAAATGGGGGTATCAAGGCTTTGTACCAAATATGTTGATTAGACTGTCTCAATTCCTCATTCCCAAAGGAGATTTAAGAATGTTAGGAAATGAATGTGAAATAACTTAGCTGTACATACAAGATCTTGATCTCAGAGTGCCCAGGAATCCTGCCCTTTATATATGTTAATCCCAAGGTTAATTCCTCTGGCCTTTACACATCAATGGCCATTCAGCAAGTATGACCACTTTCTCCCTGGCCTTGAAGGTTTCTGCTTTACATCCTTTGTTTGCAAAATAAGACTCCTGCCTTGCCTGCTTCAACCCTTACAGGGACAGTTACTCATCCCAAAAACCCTTTGTTTCATGTTATTCTGCACTGTACACCTTGCCTCATGAACTTTCATTTATTGATATTCTCTAAAGCCAACAGGAGAAAGACTGAGAAAGACAGGCAATTCACCCTCATTTGATGTATAGAGGTCAGGATGAAAATTACTTGCCCCATCTTTATCTCTGCTGGTCAGGTATATACCTACTAGCCCTGATAGTTCTACCTTCTTCACATCTGAGGATTCCTCTGAGATACTGTAAGCACAGTTGGGTAAATAAAAGAAGGCAAGAGCAGAGAAGATGAGCAAGGATAAAAGCAATTTTGCCATAAAACGGGTACACCATTTAGCTTAAAGCAGATGTGAAATTCAGCAGGTTCTAGCAGGTTTGCTAGAATTGGTAGTAAATTTTCTAAGCAGTTCGGAGAACCGGTTGTTAGAAGAAATCTCCTTTTGTTTTTTTCACTTTACAGGATAGCAGCAGCTGTTCTCCTGATTATTCCAGCTAAAACATACTTCTGTTTTTGGTCAGCCTATGCTGAAGCTCATTCCTAGAAATATTTCAATAATAACAATCTCGTTTCTTTCTATTCTATCTCCAAATAATATCTGATACTAGATATATTAGATACTACCACACATCATAGATACTAATACTGCATCAAGCATTTGGATGAGCCTCATGATTGCCACTCTATGGTGCCTTTTTCTCTTTCAGTCAAATACAGAAAATTGTTATTCTCCTACATCTTACTGGAGGGAGGGGGGGAGGGAGGGAGAGCGAGAGAGAGTAAGGAAGGCAGGAAAGAAACATTCTGGTGTTGTTTCTAGCCTAATCTTTATTGCCCTGCTTACAGAAACTGCCCACCCAGTCACATGACCCCCCCAGCCACACCCACCAAGCTACACCCACAGAACCGGTAGTAAAAAAAATTGAATTCCACCACTTAAAGCCCCAGTCCTTGGTTGTCATGCTACTAAGAGGGAACTCTAGAATTTCTCTCATAGAATTCCCTTCCTTGAATATTGGATTGTTATTGCAGAAGAGAACTATAATGGCAAGATGGTTAGGGGAATGGATTCCATCTTCTTCTGTGCTTTCCTATATGAAATAACTTCTCTTTTGAATTCATGTGCATACAATAGTCAAATAAGGCTTCTGCATTTTCCCCATCCAGTTCTTCCTTCTAATTAACTGTTTTCTCATGCAATTTTGCTTTAGTGTATTGTCTCTTTTCTTCAGATTGCTCTTGTCAGGGCCAACCACTTAGTCGGAAGAATGTGATGGGTGAACTGGGATCCCTTTGGCGTAATCTTTTCATATCTTCCAGGCAAGATGTATAAACAATAAATATGCTTAATTAGTGATATGTACAACAGAATATTAGAAACATTGAGAAATATTTCTAGGGATGAGCTTCAGCATAGGCTGACCTAAAAACAGAAGTATGTTTTAGCTGGAATAATCAGGAGAACAGCTGCTGCTATTGGTGATAATGAAGCCATGAGCAGATGCTAAAGGAACATGAGGTTCAGTGCTGTACTTCCACTTTTCTACTGAATGTTGTTGTATCTTACTTTATGGATATTTCCTTTTTAAAGGATCTGCTACTGGTGCTTTTCTGTCTGTAATAAATTGGTTTGGCTTAAATTGTGTGCACATTGCTTTTGAATCCATGAACCTCCTGTCCACATTTTACTACGGTATGACCAAACAAGTACTTCAAGCAGATGCTCAGATCTTCAATATTGTTAGCTTGTTATTTGTTCAATTGGTTGCTTTGGACACATCATTTCACTGAGAAGATCTGCCATTATCTACTTCTTTGAGTTCTTGTAAGCTCATCTTTGTGTTATCAGTGATAGCAATGTTTGAATGGATACAGTCCAATTAGCAATGCTGGGGATTAAGACAATGAGAGAAGAAGACTGCGCAAGCAGAGTATTGGGATTGTGGAACATGGTCTCAGCAGGAAAGACTAGGTTAGGAATGTCAGATCAGGAAAAGGCTTAGAGAATCGCAATCTCATAATCACTAGATTCTGGCATCAGTACTGAGAATGTAAACAGAAAGTTTAGAAACAATAATAAAATAAGTAATAAAAATAAGTAATTTTTCATAGTCATGATTCCATGAAATACAAATTTCAGTAGGTAAGAATTGGGAAATAAGCAGGACCCATCTAGGGATTAATTGCCACATGACAGATTTTGTACCTTTATATGATTTAGTATAGATGGTGTAGAGTTGAAATGTTCTTCCATGTTGGTGTTTTATATATATAGTTTTGAATGTGTATTTAATCTTGGACCATGACATGTGCACCCTGACTTGCAAGTAGTTGCACACATAGCACCCACTGGCAAATGGAATGACCATCACAGGTAGTTCCATGTTTCTGTCCATACTGGCTACTTTAAACCAATAATCTGGTGGTGCTTAATAGTTTATGTAATGAGGAAGAGGCTTCAGGACAAGAGGATATGTCCCATCAGGTTTTTAAATTGCTTTAGCTTGTTGCTTGCTAGAAAGATATGCATCTTTCAAGCATTCCCATTTCCCCATTACAAAAATACATTTCTGGTTAATTCCAAAGGAAAAAGGACACATAAGTCACAGCCGTTAAGTGTACCAAGGTGCTACTGACTTTACCATCAACATCTGTTTGTTCTCTGCTGCCTGATGCATCTTGCCTAAACCTTTTAACTAAAAGTGTGACAGAAATGCTTGAAAAGATATAAACAGCTAATCTGATCCTTTAACGCCTAATAAAATATTTAATTATTTAAAAATAGTAGTTTGCTGAAAACAAGACTTTTAGATTAATGTGTAGTTAGTAAAAGAATAAATACAACATTTTGCATCCAAATACTGTAGCTGTTCATGCTTCTTCAAAAGCATCACTTTATCTCAGTGGGCAATACCTGTCAAGAGAACAGCTGACATTATCTTAACATCCTGTCACAACTATTTCTGGTTATTATTCCTTTCTGCCTCAAGAGCGATTCTCATAAAACATGAGAAGCTTGGTAGAAAAATAATCAAATTAAATGATAGAATAAAAATGTTAAGGACACTTGTCCTTGCTGAATGGTTTAATACTCTGTGTATCTTGATTGATACACAGATAATAAATAGAAAATAGTTAGACACATAGTCAGACATGGGAAGAGAAGAGAGGGGAGGGGAGAGGGAGGGGAGAGGAGAGGAGATTATAATACAACATATCAATGATAGTAGATTAAAAGTTCTGTGTCGAGGGGGAACTTAATTTCTTGCTGCATTTTAATGCATGGTCCAAAGTTCCCAAGTATGCAAAAGGTTGAATGCATTCATCACCAACCATTCTGTTTTCCCTCTTTACACCAATGAGAAATTACAAGATTATCAATGACCTTCCTCCCAATGAGGCCTCCTAATTATGGTCATTTGTTATACAAGAAAGATGAATAGATAGGGTTTGCACAGAATAAAAATATTATTTAAGAGCTATACTATTGATATGGGAAATGTAATCCCAATTTATTTAGATGTTATAACTGTATTGACAATATATTCTTTGTCAATTAACCCTGCAAGGCTGAATCAGGTAAAATTGGAGTGTCTAGTATACGCATATCCATATTCTGCTTTGATATCATTCTGATGAAATAAATCCAGTTAATGTTATTTTCTGCATCTTACCAATAGAGCTGTTCTTTTCATACTTACCATACCCTTTTATTCCTGTTCCCTGTATGGGAATGTTTAGAAAAATTGAACAGCTTTCACGTTAATGTGCATCCTTAAAACAGGAAAAGTAATTGCCAGCTCTTCACAATTCATTATTTACCCTGCTTTGAAAGAGCAAGATGAAAATTATGTTTTCCCGAGTATGTACAAGTAACTTGAACAATTATTTTGTTTGGAAAAGAAAGCAGGAAGCCAGTTTAATAGCAGGTTTAATCCAATGAGCACCTTGTATGTTGGCATAATAAAAAAGCATGAAAGCCGGTAAGCTTGTGGTTGATTGAAAAACACATACAGATGGTATACTTTGCTTTCTCTCTTTTGTATTCTGCACATTTGCCCCAAGCTGTCATTATTCCATGCTCATCGACAGAAGAGTTATATTTTGCAAAAACCTATCAGGTAGGCTGGACATCAGATAATTGAGGTGATGATCAGCAGTAGCAAAAGACAATTGATAGTGAAAGTGTCAGAGGCCGTACCTAACTAAATCTGTACCCTCTGTCTCCTTTAGCCTTTCTTTGGAATGGACAGAATATGGAATAACATGGGCATGCCAGATGTGCATCAGTAAAAGGCAAGGCAGTGCATAATACTTCTTAGAAGAATTCTGATAGGTTATATCTTTTGACACTTCCAAAGAGGTTATTAAGAGAAGCAGGAACAGTTATGAGATTATCCTGAGCTCCCGGTATATTTGGACCCAAGACTTAAGAAAAATACCTGCAGAACAGTTTTTACTCTTACATGAAAAGGGCAAGGAATCAAGCAAAAAGATATGGGGGAAAACAGAAGTATAATTCAATACTGTTCAAATTTTTTCCCTTTAAATGTTTTAATTGCTCAATGTTAAAGTTAAAGCCAACTCTAGGTGAATCTTCCTGTTAGGAAAATGTTCTTTAGTTGCATTAATAAAAAGTATTTTTAAAATTTAAATGGCTTGTGAATCTTTGTGTGGTTTCAGAAAATTTCAAAATATAGGCCAGAGAAATATGCAGCACCTTTATTACACCATCTTAAAATAATATTTTTGTGTTCAGTGTTTAATCTACTTTTAACTGATCTACTGCTGACAATAGGGAAATTATAATGTTTCACTGGAGGAATATTTCTACTTGGCTTGAAGTTGTGTTTACTCTACCATTTGTCTTATTGATCCACAGGTAGTCCTTGACTTACAGCAGTTCATTTAGTGATTGTTCAAAGTTACAACAGTACTGAAAAAATGTGACTTATGACCATTTTACACAGTTACAACCTTTGCAGCATCCCCTTGATCATGTGATCAGAATTCAGATGCTCTGCAACTAGTTCATATTTATGATTGTCGCTGTCTTCCAAGGTCATTTGATCATCTTATGTGACCTTCTGTCAAGCAAGCTCAATGGGGAAACCAGATTTACTTAACAACTGTGTTATTAATTTATCAACTGCAATGGTTCATTTAACAACTATGGCAAGAAAGGTCATAAAATGGGCCCAAACTCATTAAACAACATTTAACACTTAACAACATAATTTTTTCTTTCAGTTGTGGTGGGAAGTTGAGGACTATTTGTATTTTCTTCCCATCTTGTAATTGGGCTTTCATAATTCAGGCAAGCTTACTTGTTTGAATTCTTGCTTTATTTTCAGTCTTATTTCAGCCTTGTGTTTACTTAGTTATTTTAATTATTGTAATGGGCAAGTACATGAGAGCAACATCCTTTTTAAAAAAATCTAAGGCTACCATCCCATCCCTCACAGTTAGCATACTTCCAAATTAAGATCACATGGTAAGACCACACTTGGAATATTGGTCACCACAATATAAAAAATATGTTGAGAAAGAGTGCAGAGAAGAGCAACCAAGATGATTAGGGGACTGGAGGCTAAAACATATGAAGAACAATTGCAGGACTTGGGTATGTCTACTTTAATGAAAAGAAGGACTAATATAATAGCAGTGTTCCAATATCTAAGGCAGGATATTAAACACATGGCCTGTGAGCTGGATCCAGCTCACAATGTGTCAAATGTGGGACCGCCCTGGAAAATGTAAGGGACTGGCCCGCATCACTTCAGCCTGGTCTACCCAGTGTGAAGAGGAAACATCAAGCCGGCATGACTTCAGCCCGGTCTATCCAATGCAAAGAGGAAATATGCCAGCATGTCAAGCTGGCCATGCCAACCCAGTTGGCCATTCCCAGCCAGTCAGCCATGCCTAGTGAATGGCTTCAAGCTGGTCACTCCCACCCAATCAGCCATACACCCCCAGTCAGCCACGCCTACCCAACCCCCCGAGGTCAACCACAGCCCTGATGTGGCCCTCAATGAAATTGAGTTTGACACCCCTGATCTAAGGCATGCTACATGTGAATGAACACAACTATGATTTCCTTACCTCTATTAGTGGGAAAAACAAAATTCTTGGGATATGATCCTGATGAAGATTTCATTATCCAACACTTTTCAAGAGAATTTTTAAGGTTGTAAATATAATGAAGATGTATAGTATAACATTCAATTCATCTTAATGCAAACATTTTTACACATAAGTTCATCTCTACTTTGTGGTGATTCAACTAGAGATTTTATTGGACCAATATTATCACTAGTCTTTTGGACATACCCCCCCCCCCCCGGAAGAAACAGCTCTTGGAGATGCTGGAAAATCAGTAGGAATTATCTTTCTAGTCCAATCACAGTAAAAAAAAATTCTATATTGGTATGGCAGTTATTAAACACCATTTCATAATTTACCTATTATCTATAAAGTTTGCAGTCTAATAACTACAATATTTTGGGCACTGTCTTTGACCACGTCTATACTGACTCTACCAGTTACTTGGGTAACAAGTAAGTTATAGTTAATATACTTTGAATACTGGTTTCTTTTCCTTTCAATGAAAATTCATTACTAATCCAGGTACTGATATGCAAATGAATACAGTGTATAGCAACATATCTCAGTCTTTTTATCCTGGAGGAAATCTTGAACTAATGTTCATATCGCAGGGATCACCTGCATAAAAATAGCAAAAAAATAATAATAATACAAAAACATCACAATGCAATTGACTTCTAACTTACACAAACTTTTACAACATTTACAACAATAGCAAAGCATCCGACTGGGATCTGACTTAGTACATAAAAATCCCACTATTGTGAGCACTATTGTAGCATTAGTATTGTGCGATGTTGTGAGCTAGACCAGATGAGAACACCAAAACTATGTAGATCAGTACTACTTTTTTGTCAAGCTCTTGCAAGTCTGAATGCACTTTCCCACTTCTTCTCTTTATATGCATGTGAACTATGGAGGGACAAGTCTAAAATATTTATTTAAGATTTATTTTTGGTCAGGCTCAAGCTCCTTTCATCTGAGCATTTCCTTCTTCTCCTGTGCTTCAATAGACTTTCATCTGAGCATTTCCTTCTTCTGTCCTTCAATAGACTTTCCCTATGACTATCTTTCCATAACCTGGTCTTTTAGATCTTCAAACATTACACTCATTGCTATTGGGAGTCCATCTACCTTGCTGCTGGTTATTTCTTTCTTCTGTTTCCTTGCATCTTTCCCAGCATTGGAGCTTTTCCAGAGAGCTACTGTGTCCAAAGTAGGATAATTTAAGCCTGGTCACTTGTGTCTTAAGTGAGAACTCTGGGTAAATGCAAGATTTTAAAAGATGATTTATCCCCCCCCCCCCCCATCATGATATCTCACAAAATCCCCAGTCATGAAATCCTGGGATACTACAGGATCCTAGCTGAGAAAGGCAATTGTATACTGATCACAGGTCATTGGTTGAGCAAATAACATGCAGTCCTGTTTGCCAGTAGGAATTAATATACTTGTGGATATTTCCCATGCAATCCATCAAGTTCCTTATCTCACCTAAAATTTGTTTTAAACACTATTTTAATTATAGATAAATATCGGAAAATCGGCCAGCCAGAGTCGGCTGTGTACAATTAAGTTTCCCGAGGCACTTGCACACGACCCGGTCGAAAACTTGGTCACCACGTGGGATAGGGTGGCGGCCGGGGCTCTTGATTGGGTCGTGCCCTTGCGGCCTCTGACTCGGCATCGATCCCAGCTGGCTCCCTGGTTCTCCGAGGAGCTAAGGGAGATGAAGCGCCAGAAAAGACGCCTAGAGAGAGGTTGGAGGGCCAGTCACTCTGAGTCAGACTGAACACTTTTACGATCCCATATTAGGACGTATTTAGTGGCGATAAGGATGGCGAGATGTTCCTATTTCTCCGCCCTTATTGCATCTGCAGAAAACCGCCCAGCTGCCCGGTTTAGGGTGACCTGCTCCCTCCTTGAGTTGAGGGAGCGGGAAGATCCCTTGCAGGGGCGGGCCGAGGCTTTTTCTTGTTTTCTGCAAGATAAAATCACTCAGATTCAGGATGGGCTGGACTCCGACTGGGCTTCTCTGGATGGGGGGGGCAGTCTTGGGCAAGATTGTCTGGGCTGAGTTCGACTGTTACCCCAGAGGTGGACAGATTGCTGGGTGGCCTTAATGCCACCACTTGCCTATTGGATCCCTGTCCCTTCTGGTTGGTCTTGGCAACTCGGGAGGTGACACGAGACTGGTTCCAGGGGATTATTAATGCTTCTTTGAGGGAGGGGTTCTTGCCTGCCGCCTTGAAAGAGGCAGTGGTGAGAC
>JAEANM010027834.1:0-10473 GCA_017656035.1 Myanophis thanlyinensis
TAAGAACAAACCCCAAAAACTTTAAAACAGAATTATATAAAATTTAAAATCTAAATTTAAAATTAATTAACCCTTTGACTTATGATGCTTCCAAGTTGCAACGGTACTGAAAAGACGGACTTAGGGTGGCAAATAAATGTAATTAATAATGATGAGAATGGGGGACATTCCAGAGGTCTGGGGAAAGGACCCGGTGTCTCTTTCCAACCCACTGAGGGTGATTTCGGTACCAGTCTGGGATCCGTGGATGAGAATCGTGTCTTAACAATAAGAGAGTAACAGAACAACAGAATTGGAAGAGTCCTTGAAGGTCTTCTAGTCCAACCCCTTGCTCAAGCAGGCGACCGTATACCATTCCAGACCAGTGGCTGTCCAGTCTCTTCTTAAAAGCCTCCAGTGGGTGGAGAACCCACAACTTCTGGTGGCAAGCTGTTCCACTGGTTAATTGTTCTCACTGTCAGGAAGTTAATTCCAGGTTGCTTCTCTCCTTGGTTAGTTTTGACTCCAAGGACTGTCGGTCCAGGTGAAAAGCAGAACCTGTAACTGGGACGGCCCACCTCTCCCCGGACAGGTGGCAGGTGTGTGCGCCTCCCGTAACAATTTTGGGCCCGGCTGCCAGAAGCAGGAAGGGCAGGCTGGGGAGGGGGTGTTGAGCGCATCTGGCTATCCCGCGTGCATCTGTTTCGTACATGTCTAAAATGTGGGCTTCTCTTTGGGGCAGACAATCCGAGACACGTGAGGATGAGATTAAAATAGAGCAGAGCCGATGCGGATTCTGACCCGCGCGATGCGGGAGCATCTCTGCCGTGCCGGCATTCTGCGCCTCCGAAAGGGAGAGTTGGCTTTGCCAAGGGGCAGCCTTCAAGGCAAGGGGGGGAGGGCTGGACGCCATCCACAAGGCCCCTTCCAGGATTGGCTGCTGCCCTTCCCTTCCTCTCCCCCTCCCCAAATTGGAGAGCAGGTGGGAAACCCACTCAGAGAGCAGCTCCAAGGCGGAAGAGTCTCTGCTGGGCTTTTTTGCGGTCTGCCTAAACAGCGATCACAGTTAGTCCTTGACTTACAACCCGGTCGGTCATCAGGCCGGTCATTATACTGACCATGCCCAATTTCACAAGCTTTTCTTCTGTGCTCATTAACTGGAGCCATTTGTTGTTGGAAACGGTGTGACCCCAAAAGTCTAGTTGGTCGCAATGGGGAGAAAGTGGTCGAAGGTCTACCTGGACGGGCAAGAGGTGGGCCTTCGATGGCGCCATCATCACAATGGCCGTCACATCCCTGATCCCACAGCCTGCCTCGGGGGGGGGGGGGGGGGGAAATGGTGTCCTGCCAGACCAGAGCAGTGCAGGGGCTGGGAAGCATGGTGCAGGCAGTCCAGCAAAGAATCTGTGGGGGTGGAGCGTCAGAGTGGGTAGAAGTGGGAGTGGGCTCGCCACAGCCCTCTCGCTGCCCTTTCTGGCCTCTGCACCCCCCACCCCATCTGCAGAGTGGGGCTTGCAGGGGTGAATGGGAGATTGGAGGTGGCCCCTTCCTCCTCTGCCTGAGTGCTTTTGCCTGGGCATCATCCAGGGTGGCAGCCGGATGTCCAGGTTTGGCACTCTGGAGCTGGCAGAGGGGCTGCCCCTCTTCTGGGAGCTTGGCATCCTGCTTGGCAGCTCTCCGGCTATGCACACGCCCAGCCTGTCTTTTTGCCTTGAAGTTGTGGTTGGACCCAAATGTAATTCTCTGGGCTTTAAGAGCGGGAGGCCTGGTTAAAAAATAGGTCGCTTTCATTTCCCAGCCCTACTATGAAGAAGATCCACTAGAGTTTTAAAAAAGTGAAATCTCTTAAGTTCCCAGACAGGCCACATTCTCTGCTATTAAATGTGATCCCCTGGGCATGAGGGAGCCACAGACCAGCCTGTCTGATCTCCTGGGCAAGGAAATTTCCTCCCTTCCCTTCCCTCCCTTTCTCTTTTTCCTTCCTCTTTTCCTTCCTTCCCTCCCGTTCTCTTTTTCCTTCCTCTTTTCCTTCCCTCCCTCCCTCCCTGCCTGCCATCCTGGACCAACCGACCATCCTGTGATTGGCAGGTGACCAATGCTCCTTCTTGCTTCTTGCCCAGGCTGGAGCCAAGAGCAGCCAGCCTGGCACTGCTTTGCAGCCCCTCACCTGATGGAGGCCTTGAGAGAGAGAGAGAGAGAAAAAAATATGAAGTGGAGGAGAGCCAAGAAAAGCCCCCCCCCCTTGTCTCCACCCCCTCACCAGGCCTTTGCCCTGCAGGAGGGCTCTCCTCCCCAGCAGCCTCTTCCCAGCTGGGAGCTTCTGGCTTTAAGTAAGGGGAAGAAATGTGGCCCTGCCCCCTCCCTGCTCTCCCCCTCCCACCCGTGACTGAGTGGATGGGAAGGCCTCCCGCTGGTGGGGAGGGGGGGCTTCTTCTCTGACCCCTCCTGCAAAGAGAGGGGTCCTTGGGTCTTCCCTTCCCTTCCAGGCCCCTTCCTGGTTTTTTTCCCCATGAGCCACAGTTGTGTGAGGTGTGCAAGTGAACAAAGAGGCTGCAAGGCTGCTTCAGCTGCCTTGGCTCCTGCTGGTGCCCTGCTGGGATGGATGGTGAGCCCTGGAAAGCCCCAGGTGCCTGCTTGTGCTTGGGGGCTGAGAGGGTGGGGGGGGGACTCCATTTTTCTCCCTCCTGTGTACACACACATGCACACACACACACAGAGAGAGAGAGAGAGAGAGAGAGAGAGAGATCTGCAGCCACCCAGAGCAAACGCCAGTGGTTGGCAGGGGCTTCTCAGAGCACACGGAGGCCTTGGCTCAGCAGCCGCAACTGAGCCGGCCAGGCAGACATAAATCAGGGCTGGAGACAAAGTCCTTGCAAAGAGTCCTTCCTCCTCCTCCTCCTCCTCCTCGGAGCCCCCTTAGCTCTGCAAGGCCCTTCGGGAGTGGGGGGGGGCGTCTCCAGGCATGCAGAGGTGAGGATAAGTGCAGATGTGATGTGAGGGCCTGGAGGAGGGTCTGGCTTGAATCGGGACCAGGAGGCCGAGAAAACCTGGGGTGGGGGGACCCCAAGGTGCCTTTCCAAAACTGGACTTTCTTGGTTTCTTCTTGAAGATGTTTCACTCCTCATCCAAGGAGCTGCTTGAGTTCTGACTGAAGGGTGGCGGAGGATTTATATTCCTTGCAATCATCTGGTCCTTAATACTCTCTCTGAGAGTCCTTGGGGCCACTTGGAGGTTCATCTGTGCCCTGGGGGGGTCACCTGAATATTGCCATGGACATTTGGGGGGTGGGGGTGGGGGGAGGCCTGGCCCACTCAGACTGCAGGGTGGGACTCTGTATTTCTGAATCCCACATTATTGTGTTACATGGACAGAGAAGAAAATTTTCATGCAACATGGGTACTATGTTCTCTTTGGCATAACATCCTTGTTTCCGGAGTGACTGGCAGGGGTGACTTACAGCAAGGACAGTCCAAAAGAAGAGAATATTTGCAGCTCAGGGCTGAACTGTGGGGTCCTTCGTGCTCTCTGAGCTTGGTGATTTTCTTGCAGACGTTTTGTGACCCCACTAGGTAACCTCATCAGCACTAAAAGGGAGTGGGGTTTGCAAAGGAGAAGGGGGCAGAGGAAGGAGGAGGAGCCATGCTGGCTGGGGAATTCTGGGAATTGAAGTCCACAGGTCTCAGAGTTGCCAAGGTTGGACCCCAAGTCTTTCTCTCCTGCCCCAGATGTTGATGCCCCTGATCTAGAGGGCTTCCCAAATGCAAATTGGTTTGTTTTTTTAATTCGCCAAGCTTGTTCTCTTTTCCCTGGCAATTTCCAGATGTGTTTGGGAGTCTAGCCCAACCTTTCCAGGATGGGCACCTTGCCAGCTGGCTGGCCTGCTGCCACCCCTCCCCCTCCCCAAATATCCGGAGGGCCCCAGGTTGGCAAACATCTGTTTATTGAAGCAGGAAAGGCGTGAAAGGAAAGAGCAGAATGGAGGGGGGGGGCACTTGGGTTTAAAGCATATTTCCGCTGCCTCTGCTCTTATCAATGGCTTCCTAAAGAATTTCATTTGATTTTCTCCTTAGTGGGTTTTAAGCAGGTATGTTGGCAAAGAAACCCACGGCGCTTTTGATAGTGGGCATTCCTGCTTATTCCCAGCTCGGTTTGCTGCTGAGATTTTTGAAAGTCTTCTAGGGGGAGGAAGGGACACATTAACAGATAAAGTATGTTGATAAGTGTATAAAAAATACATTTGTAAATACCAGGTAGCTCGTTATCTGTATCTAAAGGAACAGAGAGACACACACACGTTCATCATTTAGCTATAATGCACAAAAATTGGTCTTGTTAGGATCTGTCATCAGTCAGACGTAGGGTGGCTATTAATTAATGCGTTTTACATCCCAGTGAAGAATAAAATCTTCCTGGGTTCCACACTTTTGTTTTCCTTTCTGGTTCTGTAATTTAGTAATAACTGCACATCTCTTCAGCTGCCCTCGGCTTATGCCCTGTACAACTGCTCGTTTTTAGGGTTTGGGTATATTTATTTATTTTTATTTATCAAATTTATTTGCCACCCGTCTCGCCATGAGATGACTAGATTTCTCTTAAAGTGAAAAAATCACAACAAGCTTCTGCTAAAACCGGGCTTTACATTTGTAAGACGCATTCTGGACCTCGGTGTGGTAGTGCTGAGTTCCAAACTTCCCCCTGTCCGAGACAGCTGGTACCAGCCTACCTCGCAGGGTTGTTCTGAAGTTGATAGGTTCGACCTGTTCGCCATACCACCTGAAGGCAGGACAAGAAGCAATGGATGGAAATGCATCAAGGAGAGAAGCAACCTGGAACTAAGGAGAAATTTCCAGGGAGAACAATTAACTAGTGGAACTGCTTGCCACCAGAAGTTGTGGGTGCTTCATGGAGTGCTTTTAAGAAGAGATTGGCCACCATTTGTCTGAAATGGTGTAGATTAGAGCTGTGATGGCAAACCTATGGCACACCTACCACAGGTGGCAAACAGCCATTTTGCTGGGCACATGAACTGTTGCCCAGTTTACCTTCAGCTGAGCATGTGTGTCTGATTGTGCATGCATGCGGAGACCCAACTGGTCTTTGGGCCTCCGCTGTGGAAGTGCATGATTGCGCATGTGAGCAATTTTGGTCCCAAACTGGTTTTCGGAGCTGTCCTGGGCATGCATGCCCAATTGGTCATGCGTGCATGAGTACCTGAGCACAGCGCACATGCATTGCATGTGCAAAAGCTGCATGCATGTGCAGATGGTGCAGTTGTGCATGCAGCACATGTGGAGGAGCTGCACACAAGCGTGGATGGTGTGTGCAAAGCGTGTACATTTTGGCACTCGATAAGTAAAAGGTTCACCACCACTGAACTAGAGTCTCCTGCCTGAGCAGGGGGTTGGACTAGAAGATCTCTAAGGTCCCTCCCAAGTCTGTTATTCTGTTAATAGCTAGAAAGCCCTTTGGCTGCTCTGTGCACTCAGTGTGCTCCTATTTGGCACCCTCTCCACTGCCGTTCTTTCCATTCCCTCTCTGGCATCTTGTGGGGATCAAGACCAGCTGACTGGCTTTGCCTTCCTTTCTGCTAGCCCCCCCCCCCGCCCCCCCCCAGTTTTAAATCCTCCTTAAAATTGGATTTCTGCCTCTTCCTGAGCATTAATCCACTCTCCGCCCCCTGCAAAAAAAGGCAAGAATAAATAGCAGCGGATGATGAGAATAGAAGGGTTGCCCTAAGGATGATGGGAGGAGGAGGGGGGGGGCCCTCTTTGAGTAATGCTTTTAGTAACTGGGAGGGCCTTTGATGAATGCTCCCAGGGCTTTGAAGCAACAAGGCCAGCTCTCCAGGAGGGAGGTGGGCTCTGATGAGAACCGGCTCCAACCTGCTAAAGACGAAAAACGGCTCTACGGAAATTTGAACTAGTAACTTGCAGACTCACCGCAGGCAGTCTTCAGACTTATGACCGCAATTGAGCCCAAAACTTCTATTGCTAAATGAGACAGTTCTGTGAATTCTGCCTCGCGTCACGACCTTCCTGGCCACCGTTGCTAAGTGAACCACTGCAGTTGTTAAATTAGTTAGTGACAAAGTTGTTAAGTGAATCTGGATTCCCCCTGTTTGACATTGCTTGTCAGAACGTAGCAGAAGGGGGTCACGTGACACCTTGGACACTGCAACCGTCATAAATGTGAGTCAGTTGCCAGGCGTCTGAATTTTGATCACGTGACCACGGGGATGCTGCAGCAGTCGTAAGTGTGAAAAATGGTCATAAGTCACTATTTTTGAATGGTCACTAAACAGAACAGTTACAAGTGGAGGACTACCTGTATAAGCCCTCATTTTAATGTTAAAAAAACCCCATGCCTCCCTGAATAGTTGAAGCCCAGTCCTCTTAGACTTGCTATGGTTGAGAATTTTACGACAGAGAGAAAAATGTAGGAAGATAGAAAATCACTTTTCAATTCAATTCAAACCTGTTGAGCTTGGTTAACATGATTTGAACAACTGCCGGTGTGATCTTGTTAATGCATCATCCGGAGAATATTATGGGATGCTATGAAGTGTAACCTCTTACGTAGATAGCATCGAAAGTTGATCGAATTGTGTCAACCAAGTCCAACGTCTCAATAATGCCAAGCTGGCTGGGGGATTCTGGGAGTTGAAGTCCAAACATCTTAAAGTCGGCAAGGTTGAGAAACACTGCTCTGTCTAAAGTATTAATCTCCCATCCTCTGGGGTGGGGGGGGGTGCTACCCCTTCTATCCCCATAATTTTAACAGGACACTGACCACAGGCTCTTTTCCAACCCCTCCCCAGAGTTCTCCCTGCTTTGCAGCCCAGCAACACCTACCTGTCTGGAGGGAATCCTTACACTTGGATGGGCCATCACCTTGCCTTCCCCTCCCCCTTCTTTGCCACCCCCCAGGCCAAGGGACGGAGTGGGGGTTGTGTGACAGAGAAGGGAAGAGCAGAAGTTGTGCATCAGAGGGTCTGCCAGTCTCTGGGTGGGTTGGGGGTACCTTTCCTCTCACCCCACGGGGTCAGCTCCTAATCAGATTAACTTAGCTTTCTTCGATCAATGAATTCATTAATTGCAGGTCAAAGGATGTGGATTTAAAAGAGTGGCTGAAAAAGAGGAGTCGTCCCCCACTGGCGGTACAGAGGGTGCGGTATTTGGGGTGTGCGCGGCGGAGGAGTAGTAGGGGCAGGTTGCAAATAGCATGAAATAATCATGAAGTGATTATTAAAGGCAATCAGCCAGTCACAGAGCATGGAGGTGCACTAATTAGGAGAATTCAGCAGCCTCCGGTTTTTCTCTTCTCTCCCCCCACCCCCATATCTGTGCTGAGGACCCCAATCCAGCCCCCAAGGAAAGACCCCTTCTGCAAGGCCCAAAATCCTGGTGTGGGGGAGCCAAGGTCGTTCGGCATCTGTTTGCTGCATCATGAATTTGACTCACGCGCCGCGTGACAAAGCAGCCAGCCGGCTCCTTCTTCTTCCCACCAACTCGGAGGAAAACGTTCCCTCCGCGTGTGCGTGGTCCTTCCAGAGGCTGCCCAGGTTGTGTGATTGTCAACAAGAGGCAAAGGAAATGGTACCTCAGTGTGTGTGTGTGGGGGGGGGGGGTTGCCTCTCTTGCAGGAAAAGTTGGGAGGTTGCCTCCCTTGCAGGACTGGAGTGCCTTTGTACCACCCACGGGCCAGCCAAGGAGGTTGGTTGTGTGGTCTTGAGGGCGTAGAAGGGGCACACCTGGCGTTTTGCAAATTGGCCAAGGGTTTTGCAAGCCTTGGGAGGAAACGCTCTCCTTGGGCTTCTCTCTCTCCTTCCCTTGCCCCACTAAAACTTGTGTTCCTTAGCTTTGCCCCACTGAGCAGACTTTCTACCCTGACTTCCACCAGCATAAAATAGATTGGCTCTAGTCTAAGCTTCTCTTTCCATCATTTGTGGTGGGCTGGGATGAAGAGTAGCCCCTTTGTAGCTTTTGGCTGCTCTACACTCAACTGTTCATTTCGCAACCAGCTTCTGCCAAGCTACAGTTTTGTTTCCCTCTCAGCTTTCATTTCGGTTTTTTTCCTTTTTTTGTTCAGTGGGAGTCTTATTTTTCAGCTTTCATTTTCTTTCTCTTTTCTCTTTTTCGTCTCCCTATCTCTTGTGTTTGCGTCTTAATGGTTTCTGTACATCTGCAATAAACGGCTACAATATAACGCTTTTAAAAGTCTCTGTTTTTCTTTGTTTTTTTCTTTTTTAAAACAAGCAAACATGCCTGCGTCATTTCAACAAGGCTATTTAAAAATATCAAAAGGAAGGGAATAAGCTTTCCTTATGAATAATAACCATAAAAACATCCCCTTGTTTACGTGGAAAGCTTGGTTGAAATTGGACAGGCTACTTAAATGAGCTTAAATGGGAAGCAGAGTAATTGACTTAATGTACAAATCTGATTATTTCCAACAGGGATGGAAGTTCTCATGTGGAGGTATAGGTAAAATGCATAGGTTAAATACGTCAGATGTGAAATGTGCAAATATTGATCTTAGATCCAAGCAAAATTACTTAATCTATGCTCCCTTGATCTCCAGTTTAATGCATTCTGTGTTATGTGTCTCTCGATATCCTTACCTGTCTTATTTGAATTCCCAGCCTATTTGGGGACTGGGTTTTTAAAAGCATTATTGGTGAGCCATGGTGGCACAGTGGTTAGAGTGCAGTACTGCAGGCTACTTCTGCTGACTGCTGGCTGACTAATTTGGCAGTTCGATTCTCACTGGTTCAAGGTTGACTCAGCCTTCCATCCCTCTGAGGTGGGTAAAATAAGGACCCAGATTATTGGGGGCAAGAGGCTGACTCTGTAAACCACTTAGAGAGGGCTGTAAAGCACTGTGAAGCGATATATAAGTCTAAGGGCTATTGCTATTATGACCCAATTAATATAAATTATCCAGCAGAATGTAGCCTCCAATTCTTATCTGAAAAACAAAATAATATGGCAAAACAGTTTGATCATTAAAAGCAGAATCCCTTCCAAGTTGAAATAATGAGCCTAGGATAACTTGTCGAAGTTTGTAGCAGCAATCACATTCAGAAGCACGCATGTAACTGATTCAGCAGGCTTCATTTAAATAGAAGAAGCTTCTCTTTATATATAATATAACATGAAGTAAGTGTACAATACCAAAAGCTCTTTCAATGTGGTAGAGAGAAGAAGAAAACACAAGTAGAGGAGAGGAGTTTCAGTTTCTGTTTAGAGCTCAGCACAGACTAATTTCAGTTTCAGTGTCATAGCTGAGCACCCAGGCTCCAGAACTGTTTCAGTCACCAATCAGCTCCCATTGGCTGATCTGTTGCTATGTCTTTTCCAGTCTATGAACTATCATACACTGACATAACTCACTGCAGCCAGCTTGCCCTGGCCAACTCACCCTGTCCTTTTATCTGCCACTGTTTCTTTGACATTATTTTAATTTTGGTCATTCCCATTTCGTTTTGTTCCTCCTTTGGCATCCTGTCTTTAAGGATTCTATTCCACCATTTCTTTGATGTCTACAAGAGTTACACTAATATCAAAGAAATGGTGGAATGAAATCCTTAAAGCAAGGATGAAATGGGAATGACAAAAATTGAAATAACATCGAAGAAACAGTGATGGATAATACAGTGCAGTTATATTTAAGTTAAACCCACATTAAATTTTCCTGCAACAAGTTGTCCTGTGGAGTGTTGGCCTTATGGAGTTATCCGGCATCTAGTTGGCCAGGTAAATTGGATGGGGTGAGTTGGCCAAATGAGCCAGCCACGGCGAGTTGTCCCTTTCAAATGTGCGTTGAAAACCCATCTCTTCCAGTTAGCTGGCCTGGCCTGACACCTCAGGGTTATTTTAATTGGTTAGTTTAATTTTAAATTTTATAGTTAATTTAATTTATTTTAACTTGTCTGTAATTTTTAAACTATCAGCGTATCTAATTATTTTAATTGGCTTTTAGATTTTGTTTATGTGTTTTTTACTTGCTGTACACCGCCCCGAGTCCCTAGGGAGAGGGGGCGGTATATAAATGCATTAAAACTTTAAAAAACTTTAAAACAGCTAGCAAATTTCTTATGCATCACTAAATCACTAAATCCTTTGATAAAGGCAAGATGGAAGGTCGAACTTTTGCAAGACTCATGTAAAAACTCCATTGGCTATGCCTGTTTCCATCATGGATTATTTGCTCATCGTCCTGTGATAATGGTTAACACTCCAGTTAATAAAGAAATCCCTCTTTAAATATAGAGTGCAGTAAGAGATGGTGTGTGTTGGAAAGCGGCTTTTTGAGTTACTATGAGAATGAGAAGATGGCCACCCCAAGTGGGACGTTGGACATCGGTGAAGTCATCTGTCTTGTCATTCATAAGTCGGAAGACACCTTATCCATGGGGTAAGTCCAAGGTCTTTGTTGATTTTGGTTAATGATTTGCTCTGTCAGTGTTGATGTTATTATTATTATTATTATTAT
>JAEANM010027835.1:0-10473 GCA_017656035.1 Myanophis thanlyinensis
CACTGAGCGTAGACCTAGCCTGCTTCTCTGTGCCACCTACTGACACAAACACGGCACAGAAGCCATGCCTGCAACGTCTGGTAGAACGTCTCTTGAACTCTCTCCATATTTCGTATTCTGAGATGGTGTTCTGAGATTAGGTTACCATAATACCAGAGGTTACCAAAAAAGGACATATCATGCAGTATAAAAATCATTTGGAGCTGGGAAAAAGTTCAGAATTTACTTGATTCCCTGCATGTATTGCAGGGAACCCATATTGCAAGCAAGTGGTTAGACAAGCAGACTCAAACTCATTGGTTAGATCACATTGCAATGAACAAGGATATGTTTTCAATTTTTCAGGTGTTATGACTGTTGGCCAAGCAGGGACAAAAATAGCCAGATGAATGATTGAAGCCTGGTAAATGGGCCCCTTGTCAATCAACAGCAGTGCTGATTTATCACCAGCCTATCAGGTACTTAGGAGCCAAGGGCACAGCGACACAGGGAAACAACAAGTAAAAACTTAATAGCCAGCCATCAACACCCCAATTAACATCTGAAAACTACATACAATGAGGAACATATAAATACAATGCATAGAACAGCCCAGCACACATATTCTACAAAGAAGTTTCTATCTGCCAGAGAAGATAGGCTCCAGTTTGAGCCTGAAAGCTTGGAAGAATAAACCTTTGAGCGATCAACTTAGATTGGATCTTGCAAAGTGGGCACTATTTGAGATACAACAAAGTATATTTTATTGGGATGTTTGTACAATAATCACTGGATTCCCCACCAGCAGGTAGCAGATGAGAGAGCCTGAGTCTAGACATTTTTTTAGATTAAATACAGTATATTTTATAAAGATAAAATGAATAACATAATTACCCTGGGCCCTTCTTCCAGAATGCTTTGACAAGGCTATTGTTATATCCTTGTTATATTTCACACTTATTGTAACCTTTCTGATATTATTGGTATGTGCTATAAACAACATGATTAACTTTATGATCTCCTGTTACTTCACTCCATTTCCTCTTAGGAAGACAACTAGGCTAGCCTTGTGTCATGTGGATTTTTATGCATCAAGATTGAATTCTCTTTTAAACATCCATTTTTTTCTGCTTAGCACAACCAATTTATATTGTCATGAAATATGCTATGATAGGTTTTTATACTGAAAATCAGAAGTAATCTCCTCTGTAGAAAAATGGCAAATTAAATTATAGGATTATATGTCAATAAAACATAATTTTATATTTGAAAATAAGTTTGATACAGAGTTTAATTCCATTCTTTAATTCTACTAACTATTTGTAGATTATAACTGTACAGATGGGTCTACACTGTATCCAACGTTCAGGTTTCTTTGAATATAAGGTTTTAATATCTAAGTTATTTGATTCATTAAAGAGGAAAATAATGTTTGGGTTACACAGGCTTTTTTGTTATTTTTAAAAAATTCTGACTCACATTATAGTGATAATTGATACTAATTATTGCATGACTATTGCATATTGTTCATATTAAAAATGTTCTGAAGTCTTAAAAAGGATACAAGATATTTTATCGGCATCAATTTTAATGTTATTTTGAAATCTTTTTTCAATCTTATGTTGTTCATAAATCTAATAAAACTTATTTTCATTTCTGTTTTTAAATATCTTACTATAATAATGCTAAATAAAAAAGATTTTTTTAAATGTGAACAATCCAAGCATTTTATATATCGTTGTATAACATGGCCCTTTTTTTTTGTGGATTGTGATGGTAAAAAATTTATATGTCTTACCATCTTATGACTATCTCTGATAAAAGGACTGCAACAACCCAGCTGGAGAAAATCCAACCACAACCCAGTGATGTAATATTGAATGTGGCAATTCAACAGTATCGGAAAGCCCACCAGTTATCCGAAGTAAGAGCATTTGCTTTTGTAAGATGTCTTGATGTCAGCAGTATAATGACAATAATAAACGTATGGACAAGCAATTCTCATTTTCTCTCCACTCTTCACGCATTCAAGGCATGCGTGTACACACACACACACACACACACACACACCATATTCTTTTTACTTACTATTTTTGGAAAAGCGTCTTTTGCCTTCAGTCACTTCATTCAGCTAACAAACAACAAACAGCATTTTCTTTTGATTTCATGATGTCATTTATATTCTTGTATCTATTTCCTGCCCACCTAGAAATTATTTCCACAGTAGAAGGTGGAGAAAACTTAAGGTACCTGCCTAAGCCACCTGAAAATTATGGCAGAGTATCTTTATTCACGGTTACCCTAAAGCTATTACACCCACAGCAGAGCCCATTTTTTCTGCACACTATTGCAGAAGATTGTGATGAATCATAGAAAGTCAACATTCCTTCCTACTGATCCCAGCTTTATTTCCAGTCAGTTCTCTACACTGAATAAAACAATGTTTCTTTACTCCATCCTGTATTAATTATTTTATGCAAGTCTTTTCTGCCAGGGCTAGAATTAGTATAAGGTGATTTTCGTTAAGGATTGTACTGCGTGTCAATACAATTTAGTTCTGCCTACTCTTTTTGTCTTACCTTTATTTTGGGGCATCTCAGGATGTCTTATATACCTAATACTCCTAAATCCTTTTTCCTCACAACAACAACATCGAACCTAGGCCCTTATGATGTGGGTGAATCCATTTCTTGGGACGTTCACCTGGTTGATTGTTCATGTTGTTATAGGTTAGTTGCTTGACTGCTATTTATATTATTTATACTTTTTTGTTGTTTCTATTCTATATTTAATTGTTAGCTGCCCAGAGTCATGTAAAAATGATAAAATAAAATAAAAATATAACAAAACAAAAACAAAATATAAGAAAACAAAAAAACATAAAACAATAAAATAAAATAAAATACTAAAATGTTTGCCTAAGAGAGAATGATTGCCACCAAATCACCCATCTTGCTTTCTTGTCTAAGAGACAATTGGAAACCACAATCTCCAAATTTCTAGCCCAGCACCTGAGCCACTACAGCAACCTGGTTTTTAATATATATACAAGTAGTTCTTGACTTACAACCATTTGACCATTCAAAGTTACAATGGCGCTGTAAAAAGTGACTTATGACCATTTTTTACACTTAATACTGTTGCAGCATTCCCATGATCACATGATCAAAATTTGAGTGCTTAGCAACTGGCATGTATTTATAACAGTTGCACTGTCCCAGTGTCATGTGATTTATATGCTTCCCAGCTTTCAACAATGTCAATGGGGAAGCAAGATTTGCTTAACAACTGCATGATTGCATAACAGATGTGCCAAAAAAAGGCCATACATGGGACAAAACTCACTAACTGCCTTGCTTAGCAATGGAAATGTTGGGGTGAATTGTGGTCCAAAGTTAACAACTACCGGTACTTCTTAGTTGCAGTTATGGATAAACTCTGTATTGGCTTTCAAGGCACCCTATGGATCAGTGATCTAAATTTGCATAAAGTTATATAAGCTGTCTTGGGTAGAAGTGGACTTTGGTTGTAGTCATAGGATTCTGCCCCAAATCAGTGACTGGTATTGTCCTTGCTAATGGATGGCAAGCAATATTGAATATACCTTGAGTACCTATAAGAGTACCTGTATATTACCCCAAAAGCATGATGGATAGTATGGATCAATATCTATGGGAAATCTGTTGATGCCCTTGGTATATGGAATATAGAGATTTGGAGCAAATCAGTGAAAATCCTAAAGAGAATTAATTTACCAACACAAAGGAGAAGAAAAAAATAGGGAAATTGTCCATAAAACTGAAAGATCTAAATGAAATGGCCTCATCTTGTAAAGAGAAGTGGATGAATACATATACAAAGGAGATATTTAACTAAGAGATGAAGAAATAAAATGCTTGTCAGACAACACAAATCGGTAAAATCAAAGTCATTGCGCATTAAAGTATGAATTCAGTTACTGGCCCTAGTTGCACACTTGCTGCAATGAATAATGAAAGAATCAGAAATACACTTTACAACATTTGAAATGACAGATCCAGCATGGAAATATGTTCTAGATGGGTGAAAGTAGGAAAGAGAAGCAATTGAAATTTTTGAAGTCCTGAAAATGAATGAGAATAATGAGAATCTGCTTATAAAAAACCATGATCACATGGTTTCAGCATAAGTCTATTCATGGTGCACTTGCATATTAAGGATGATTAACTATATTGCTTATCATGAAAGAGTGAGGTAGGATTAGTGTAGGATTAGTGAAGGATTAGTGAAGGCTTCAAGATTAGTGATTTGAGCCAGCTCAGTTTTTGTCAATTGTTTAATGTGCACTTAAAGTTGCATTAGTGTCTGATAGATGTTAGAAATTAGAACGATTACCTTATTAAGTGTAAATAAATGAACAAAAGCAATTTTAGTTAGTGATTAAGCAATTTTGTCACTGGGCTAGAAACAAGGACACCATGAGTTAAGCATAAAATAAGCTCCATGACCTTGGGCCAGTAACCCTAGGAAGCAGCCAATATTAAACACTCCCTAAAAACAAAACTTTGCCAAGAAAATTTCAGGGACTGATCCAGGCAGTCACACTTAAGGATTAATGTATTAAATGTAAATAAATATGCAGTACTCTTCTGGTGAAGCTAAAGTTATGTTGATTGAGGAGGTGAACTATTTTTTTTAATATGATACCTGCGAGGCTGTCAAAGAGAAGATGGGGTTGACCTATTCTCCAAAGCACCTGAGAGAAGGACATGAAGTAACAGGTGGAAAGATCATTAAAGAGAGATCCAACCTACAATTAAGGAAAAAAATTCCTGACAGTGAGAATAATTAATCATTGAAACAATTTGTTTCCCAAAGTTGTGGATGCTCCATCACTGGAGTTTTCAAGAATGGTATAGGGCAGGGGTGAGCAATTATCAGGAATGGTATAGGGCAGGGGTGGGCAATTATGGCTCCTTCATGACTCGTGGACTTCAACTCCCAGTATTCCTGAGCAGCTGGCTCAGGAATTCTGGGAGTTGAAGTCCACAAGTCATGAAGGAACCATAATTGCCCACCCCTGGTATAAGGTCTCCTGTATGAGCAGGGGATTGGATTAGAAGATTGCAAAGGTCCCTTCCAACTATATTATTTTATGTTCTATGCAGGGAACCCAAAAGTTTTTTGGCAAATGCTGGATAGATTGCATTGGGAAGTATGGAATAGGGTTCTGCAAATTGATGTAGATCTTTTTGATGAAAAATATTGAATATATGATTTTATATAAAAAAGGAAAATTGCACTTAGTTTCCAATGAAAGAAGATCACGTTGATCATCCAAATATTTTATCGCCATACAGATGGTCCTTGAGTTACAATAACAATGAAGCCTAAAATTTCTATTGCTAAACAAGTGAGTGGTTACTGTAAGTGAATTTTGTTCCATTTTGGACTTTTCTTGCCACCATTATTAAGTGAATAACTGCAGTTATTAACAAGGTAACATTAACTTAGTAACATCGTTGTTAGGTGAATCTGGCTTCTCCAGATTCTTGTCTTTGCTTTTCAGAAGGTCACAAAAGGTGACCCTGGGACACTACAACTGCCATAAATACGAGTCATTTTCCAAGCACTTGAATTTTGATCATGTGGCCATAGGGATGCTACAATGGTTGTAAGCATGAAAAACAGTCATAAGTCACTTTTTTCAGTGCCATTGTAACTTTGAATAGTCACTAAATGAACTGTTGTAAGTTGAGGACTAGCTGCACTGTCTTCCAGGTGTGCTGCATCTAAAATGTGTCAGAAAGACTGACAAGGCTCATTGGAGTTGGAATCACAAACCTTTCCCCTCACCAATACGAGTGAAAATGAATTATAAGGCAAGTTCTCCAAGGTGTCTACAGTAACTTAATGGTGGCTTTGGGAAGCAGGATGGGGTCTAAATGATGTTCTCATCAGCAGTGTCTGTTAATCAGAACTCCAGCAAGAAAAAGCAAAGATTTAAAAATGAACTCTTGGTTGTAAATCTGGCACAAGTGGCAGAAGTTCAGGTTTTGCAACAAACATCGAAGAACAACAGTAGTACAAACATCAGAGATGAATGATTGCTTTGTCCTCCCACAATTCTGTGAATGTCCCAAAACACAGAAGCCAGGCAAGCCTCTTTGTCCAATTGTATTATTATCAGAAATTCCAATTCAACATTGCTAAAGAACTGACAAAGAAGCTTGGATATCTCACAGAGGGAAGCAAATGTTTCATCAATTCCCCACCACAGATGGGCACTGATGGGATGCTGCCTGATCGCACCGGTTTTATCGAAATGGTAGTGGTGATGATCAGTTGGCCCTGCCCACCTACCCCGGGCCTATCCTGTCCTATATCCCCTTCTTTTTTTTTTCTTGCTCACCTGAATCATATGGCACATCTGTTTTCCATGCCTCCACGGCCTTCCTACTCACCGGGACTATCTCTGGTAAGCTGAATTGTTGTAGTTTGAAGCCTCATGGCAGTACAGATGACACAAATGCATGCAAAGCATGTGCTCACCAAACCAGTAGTTAAACTAGTTGCATCCCACCACTGCTCCAAAAAAATCAAAATTTTGACAACAGATGAAGATGAAATTATGGTTTCATTTGATGTCACAGCACTCTTTACATCCATAGACCCAGAAATTGGGGGAGTGGGGAAAATCCATGCCAGCACTGTGACCCAGCATACCCAATCTAAACAGATTGGAATAGCCAGAATAAAAAACTGATAAAATTTAGTTTCTTGTGAATTGAATAGCTTGATTGTGAAGGTTTTACAACATGCCCTAAATTAGTATACAATCTTTTTATAACTGGCAAAAGCTTCACCTTCTTACTTCAATTGCTTTGCAATCTAAGAGAGGTGTTCTGAATAGTTGTGAAAATGAAAGAATTTTGATGAGTGCTTTCTTTATGAAGCGGGGAAAAACTATCTTAAAGGATTTTAAGTTACAGGTAAAAAGCTTGACAAGATTGTAATTATAGATGGGATAATATATTTAGCAGCTATGGTTAGCCATTTATTAAGCAAGATAGACTGAATAATTAATACTTTAGCTGGTTTGTGATGTCAGTAGAAAGAACTTATGAAAATCCATTAATGGATTAATAAAAGAATCAATTCAGTCTGTACAAAAATTCAGACTTTTATTTTATTTTCCAATTTATATTACATTTAAATTTACAGTACAATAAACTAATTTTTACTTATTGTTAAACAATAAAATTACCAATTATGTAAAAAAAAGAAAAATACAATTCTCAGTAACTTTCTTTTCTTATTTTTTAGTTTGTAGGCTAATAATTTAGATTTTTTTATTAGAAATGTATAATATTTTTGCTTAGTATGGTTGTGAAACTGACAGCTAGGCTGGAAGGAGAAGTCAAGCAATGATCTAGCTTGGAGTCTTTGAGAAGCTGCAAGTGACATAAACTTGACTTCTTCCAAGATCCATGAAGTCTTATCTTATTCCCAGGGAAAGCAAGCAGTCTAGGGAGATTACACTGGTCTACAAGGATAAAGCCTTAGAAATGAAAGTAGCTAAAGTTTACCAGAATTGGGTCAATATTAAAGGAAAATTAAGCCCTGAGTATTAATTGGCTCCAATTTCCAAGATACAGCTTCAGTTCAAAACTGCATCAAAATAATTCAAAATTACGAGGGAAATGTGCAATTATGCTCCATATGTTTTCTGCAAAATGTGATATAGCAATGAGAATAGTGCACACTAATCATTATACATTTATATTTTTTGATATGAATAACATAATTTTCCATTCATTTATTGGTTTTTCATGTAACATTTTCATGCTTTTGGCAAAGCTCTAACATCAGATTAAACAACGTTCCATCTTTATTTAAACTGTGCTTTTTGGCTTTTCTCTTGTGACCTGCAGTTGGATCATCCCTGGAGAGATTCCAGCAGTAATCAGCAAGCATGGACAGACTCCATTTCCATTGGTATCTTTTCTCTATGCGTGCAATATATGGTGGAATCTCTCCCCATGCTCATCATTCACTGCCCCACAGTTCAAAGGGAAATAGTCTAAATGCAAGTATAAGAAATGAATTTTCAGTGACATGTTTGCACCAAGTGCTTAACAGTATCTAAGCAAAGTTTCCATGTGTTTTTCATAGTCATCTGCTTTGCTGTTCCTGGGAAACTCCATTGCCATGGACTTGCAGGCTTTATACACTTCCATGTGGTACCATTTTCATTGTTCTATCATACTTTGTTGAGAAGTTACATCCACCCACCTGCCTGCCAGGAGCATCGTCGTTGGGCGTTGGCCCCATTGGGATCTTAAGGGCAGGGTGTTCAGGCCAGTGGAGGCACATGGAAACTCTGGAGCCACTTGAAGCCTTCAGGATGGATCAGGTCACCCAAGGCTTTTCTTCCTGGGAAAGGCTCCTTTGTGGAGCACTGTGTGCCAGACCAGGTGCTTTCTCTTGAGCTCCCCTGCAGAAACCAAGAGCCTGGCTCAAAAGGCAGCCAAGCCCCACTGTGTCCCTCACCAAGGCAGCCCTTTGGCTGAACATGGCAGGCCCAGAGTGGGTCTCCCTCCCCCACTTTCACCTTACCTTCTCAGGTTAGGTGAGTGGCTAGGAGGCCAGGTGAGGAGTGGCTGGGAGGGGAGGGGCAAGGCCCGGCAGTTCAGCTGGTTTGCTGAACTGCACAAAAAGTTAGCTACTGGTTTGGCTGAACCAGTGCAAACCGGCTGAATCCCACCATTGCTTATACCTAATCTGTAATGTCTTTTGGTAACAATTGCTTATAGTTTTTGATACTATGCTTCAAATTCAAACTTACTGGTCACATACACAGTCATACATGGTACGATATGCAGTGAAATGCTTACGCGACCGCCCATGACCGTGAGAAGTTAAGGCAAAATGGGAGGGGAGGGGAGGAAATATGTTAGGAAATAAGTTAGGGATAGTTGGGAAGGTGGGAGTGAGATACAGTACTATGATGTACTTGTCTTTATTCTCCCACCTGAAAGTCATGAATCATCATTTTGAATAGCCATCATCTTTACTCTGGTACAGTCATCTCGAAACAATTCCCTTGTAAATGTTCTCTCTACAGTATAGGAGATCATTACGCTAAATTTTGTTTTATTTAAATTACAGTAATCTGAAAAAAATCTCAGCCCTTTGTAATTTTACTTAAAATTTTCTGTACTATGAAATAGTAATGTATTAAACCTTACCAAGAAGATTTGGGCACTGATCAGTCCCACTCAAATAAGTTGAGCATTGGTGCATGATCTAAACAGAAACTTTAAAAATTAAAATAACATACAATTTTTAAAGACAAAAAATATTTTTTAAAAAATTGAAATGCCTTAGGAGACTATAAAGATTTAAAATATTTGTTATTTTAGGTTATTTGAAGATTTGATAAAAACAGGTATCTAATTAAAAATATATTTGTGAGAAATTTACAGAAATGAAACTATACCCATATGAGGAACTAAGGCTTGATAAAGATACAAATGGACACTAGAGGGAACTAAAGATCCAAGATGAAACAAATTACAATATCTAAGTCTCCTATAACTTTTTCTTAAAGAGCTCTTTTTGAAACATGGGCTGAAGTATTAATAATTAATATCACACAAAAGGATGCAATTTACAATTTCTGGTTAAACTTTTCAAAGACGATAATAAAAGCTTCAAAAAAAGCTTTAACATTGACATAGACACTACAGATCATTTGGATGCATGGAAGATAAGAAAACTTAGATTACTAATATGACAGGGTAGAATCTGACCACTTTTGTTACAGGTTTGGTGTGCGCGCATGTGCACCAAGTGCGCTGCACCCTGGCTCTTTAAACTGCTTTTAGAGGCACCAAGGGCAGCGGGGATTATCAGGAAGGCTCTGTAGATGCTCCAAACAGCATCTGATTCAGGTAAGTAAGAAAAAAATGAAGCTCGTATAAGGAAGGATAAAGGCAGGTCAATTTCAAATTTCTACTACCAGTTCGGGTGATGTGGTGCGATCTGGCTGAATTCCACCACTGCAAAATGGGAATACAAAAGACAAATCAATGCACCCATTGAAAGCAGAACTCCAAGGCAGGTAGATTTCTCAAAGAACATGTTTATTGGATATATCATATTGGTATAGCCAGTGAAAACCAACTCTAATAGCTCCCGTTATTTTCACCTAATTAAAAGAGTAAAAATCCCCCCCCCCATAGGTGTCACCGGTCACATTGTCCAATAAAGTGATTGTGCTCTTCGCACAGTCACTTCTGACCTGGTAACTTCCCATCTGGATTACACCAACGCTCTCTACATGGGGTTCCCCTTGAAAAGCATCCGGAGGCTGCAGTTGGTCCAGAATGCGGCCGCGCTGGTAATTATGGGAGCTCCTAGATGCTCCCATGTTACACCCTTCCTGCACGAGCTGCACTGGCTTCCTGTGGCCTTCCGGGTGCAGTTCAAGGTGTTGGTGTTTACCTTTAA
>JAEANM010027836.1:0-10473 GCA_017656035.1 Myanophis thanlyinensis
TTCAACTCCCAGAATTTCCCAGCCAGAAAAGCTGGCTGGGGAATTCTGGGAGTTGAAGTCCAAACATCTTAAAGTCGCCAAGGTTAAGAAACACTGATCTAAAGCATCTGTAATAACCTCCTGGCTAAAAGTTATACATCTTAGAAAGTTTCTAGGAAGAATTCTAGGAGAAAGTTTATGAAGCAGTTCCCTGGCAACACAAAATAAACCAGCAGCCATGTGTTTGTGACTTTAAACTCACAACAACAACTATTTCTGCCATAGCATAAGTCTTCTACAATAAACATGCTCCATACTTTTTTCACATTTGCTTTTAGTAAATAAATGAGTCTTGCAGTGTGTTTTGGTGAATGGCCTATGACTCTTTGACAAGGTGATATACAATGGAGAAGAGTTTCTGTGATGCTGTAAGTAAAGGATGTGCAGCAGGGACTTTTTTAAAATTAGAAAAAAGAAAAGCCATCTGTGATATTTCTTGTAAAGTTATATCATTATTTTCCTTCAGAAAGGGAAAAAAAATTCTTTTCACATTTTTTTAATCCTGGTCAAGTGCTTCAAATTTAATTTGATTGAAAAACATGTGTGTCTTTTATAGAATTATGTTCATGGTCTCCCCATGGCCAAAACAAATCATTAGCAATTCTGCCTTCCTCCCTTGTCTTGAAAATTAAGCAAATTCCCTTCTTTATCACCCATCCTTTACTCCCGAACCACATATATAGATGCACCTCAGAGAAACCAAGTCAAGATGCCAATTACTCTGCGGGGTTAGCAGATGTACATGTTTTAACATCAGTGCCATGCAACAGGTTTTTTGAGGGGGATGGACAACCCACACAAAGGCTCAGTACTGTGTAAATTGCCTATGCTGAAAGATATTCCAGGCACTCTGTAATTAGCCAGTGAAGAAAAGCATTTCTAATTTATTAGGTCAACTTTAATGGGTTCCTCATTAAAAGTTTTTGCTCTTAAGCTGACAGAAGCTGGAATTTAATAGTAGCTTCCAGCACTATCTTTATGAGCAGATCTCCATTGAATCTGTCTCTTTATCACCTGAGGAGAGGTTCCTAAATGGAAATTCCTCAAGCCTAAGCAACACAGATTGATCAGAAGCCTAGAGATGGTTGTGCCCCTGCTTTAATAAATGGAAGCAACTATTGCTGCAAAGGTCAGTCGTCATTAGTACTGACCAAGTTGGCTTTAAATGGATTTTTACTCCCTTGTCCACCCACATCTTCACTATGAAATATATAATAGAGGAGTTCATAAACATGGATCACCAGTCCAAGAAGAAACTTTGTAAGGGATTAGCAACCTCAATCATAATAATAGTAACTATGCATTCTGTATGAACTTTCTTTATAAAGAGGGAAATTTTCTCATATTCAGACCATAAAATGCAGCCCTCTCATTCATCTTTTCCATTAAATATAATCTTACAACTTATAAAACAATGCCAGTTCCTTCATACAGCAATCCAAAACTTTTAGGACAGAACAGAACTGAATCAGTGAAAGGAAAATGTGTAAACAGATCTAGATAATCTAGTTATTTATTCCTAAATTATTTTTACTGACAGTAGAGCTGAGAAGAGTAATTCCAAGAATGGAGAAAGAAAAAGCTGAAATAAGTTTTGGAATTCATCACATTCAGATCTTGTCTGTGGATTGGAAAGTCAATGTGGAAAATAAGATAGATAATCATGACGGAAATGACTTGCAGAAACTGTTATTTAAGCAAAAGGGGCTGAAGCAATTTTTTTTAAGTCAAAACAATGAGATAACATTCAGAAGCATCTCAGGTAGACGTCTCCCTGATTCATTAAAGTTAATTAAAGAATAAAAAGGAGTAGGATGTAAAGCACAATCAAACTTGCAAGATTCTGTTAGTATAAGCCAATATCTGTTAGATTTAGTTTTAGCCTTCCTATGGAGCTGATTTCCTAGTTTAGTCTACATAGTGAGGCTGGCAGTGTCTGAGATTGCCATCTTCTTTTGCCAGTACTACTCATTTCCTTCCTTGGTTTCTTTTCTAGAAAAATAAAAAATAAATGACACAATCATTAGTACAAAATTCATCCCTTCAAACTCCTTTCTTTTCACAATAGAAAAAGCTAATTTCCTTAAGAGTTTGTAGCAGGACACTGTCTAAAACTTCACTGTCAGTTCCAGCTCTGAATAAAACTAACTCCTGTTCAGAAAAATGTGATAAAGCCATTTTTTAAAAAAAGATAAAGCAGCAACATTAAGTTACAATGTTTTTATTGCTGTAGTTCTTGACATTCCAAATTAGTGATTGCCTTTTCTTTTGCATTTCACTCCCACTTCTGACCTGTGATAGGTGCTCTTCCTTTCCGCTGCATGACCTCCTATCCTACCTGCTGAACTGAAATTGAATAAGGGCTAGAAAATAAGTATTTGACTTTTCTTTAATATACATATTTTTTTACCCCTACTTTAAGGGTAAGCTTGTCCTCCATCTCTCCAACCTTGTTTTCTCCATCTCTCATTTTGGGAGGATTTAATATGTAAAAGAAATCATTTGACTGTATTCAGATGTTCCCACAGCACAATTAACTAGTTTAATCCTGTGCCTGATTGGATCTGTTTGAGAAAATAAAATTAAATTAAAACATCTTTATTATGGTCACTGGCAGAATACTATGGACTTTTATAATAGGTTTTACAGAGCTCCGATGGAAATATATAAAAATCCCTGATTAAGTTAGAAAAAATAACTTGCAGGCATAAATGCTAAAATGTTAAACTTAATCATTAAATTATAAAACTAAGTTGCAAAGTTATAAAACTGTAATAAAAATTAATGCTAATAAGATTACATAGAAATTTGCATCATATTATTTTAGCCAGACGGAACAATAATTGTTATGTTTCACTATCTTCACTTCAAGCTCTGAAAAAGAATGTAACCATTTTAAAAGGAACATGACTGTTATGATCTTCAAGAATTAATAATATTTAGGATTTGTCTGGATTGCTCAGGAACTTTCTTAGACATGAGTTTAAATATGGGTGACCAAATTATTTTATTTTCATTTATTTATTTTTCAATTTGTATGATTCCTCAGCTAAAACAAGCTGTTCTAGGTGACTTTTAAAATGATGATAAATACATTTCAAAAATGAAACAGAATATCAATTGAGAACACAAGTCATATTACAATTTCACTCAAAACTCACAGAAACAGCCAGGTCTTCAGGGCCTTACAAAAAGACAATAAGGACAGAGACTTCCGCATTTCAGGAGTCAAGCAGTTTTACAGGGCAGATACTGTGATGGGCAAAGCATTCATCATAAAATCAGAACAACAGTATGTGTCTTTTTAAGTCACTCTCATATGTTACAACAGTATTTGATATATCCCAGCTGCAGAGCCATTACTTTTAGATCTCCACAAATATTCCAATTGTACTTGGTGTACTGGATCTGCTTCAACAAAAGTCTTGTGTTTTTGTATGTTTCTTTCATGTATGCAGCATAGCTAAGAAGTACTAAAGGGTGCACATTGCCATTGTGTAAGAACAGTAGATTTCTATAAAATGGTACACGATCAGTTAAACTACATGTTATTTTCCTGCTTAAGATATTGTATAGCCCAAAATGTTCAAGAAACCATAACTTTGTTCTCCAGTGAAATCAATCGAGATGGTAAAGAGCAATAGCAATAGCACTTAGACTTATACACCCCTTCATAGTGCTTTACAGTATTCTCTAAGTAGCTTATAGAGTCAGTATATTGCCCCCAATGATCTAGGTCTTCATTTTACTGACCTCAGAAGGATGGAAAGCTGAGTCAACCCTTAGCCCAAAGGTGTCAAACTCAATTTCATTGAGGGATGCATCAGGGTTGTGTTTGACCTTGGGGGCAGAAGTGAAATTCAGCAGGTTCTAGCAGGTTCGCTAGAACTGGTGGTAAATTTTCTAATAAGTTCAGAGAACCAGTTGTTAGAAGAAATCTATTGGTTTTTTCCACTTTACAAGGTTAATCCTGTAAGGAAGGCAGGGAAAAACATTCTGGTGTAGTTTCTAGCCTAATCTTCATTGCCCTGCTTACAGAAACTGCCCACCCAGTCACATGACCCCCCCCAGTCACACCCTCCACACCACGCCCACAAAAAATTTGAATTCCACCACTGCCTCGGGGGCTGGGGTGGGCATGACCAGCTTGACATCACTCGTGTAAGGGGTATCTGTGGTCCTATGGACACCTGCACAGAGCCCATTGAGCTCCGTTTTTACTGGCAGAAGGCTGCAGAACGCCATTGTGGCTGAAAATGGACCCTGGGAGGGTTACACACAGCCCTCCCAAGCTTTTTGCTGGCAGAGGCACCTTGGGCCAGTCTTTCGCTATTTCCAGGGCGGCCCTGTAGGCCAGGTATAAGCACCCCACAGGCCAGATTTGGCCCATGGATCTTGAATTTGACACTCCTTCTCTAGTTGGTCCTGGCAGTGTGCAAAGTTAGCCAGCACTACTGCATTCTAACCACTGTGGCACCACAGCTCAAATGCTGTAATGCTAAACTTCAAGAAGCAAAAAAGGCTGTAACATTTTTTTAACCAAAGACTATAGACTTAAACATAGGTCAGATGACCCCAATCTAAAGCAAGCCTGAGTTGTAAAATATTGCTTTTGCACAGAGCCAAACTTTGCTGTATTTAATTCCTACTGGAAAACTAAGGGGAATTTGATTATTTAGAATACATGTGGATAACTGTTTCAATTCCAAAAAGATGCTATGGGAGCACAAATGTATATAGCACCTGCCTTTCACTGCCAGAAAAATCCAGGAAAAGGCATGGCTGCATAAGGAGTTGTAAACAGAATCTATGTTTATGCTGCCAGGCTCTCTGAAGTATCTTTCTGGAATCAGATCTGAAGCATTGTATAACCCTAAAAAAATAGGTAAGTTACAAAAATTGAAAAACCTATTACAAAAAGTCACTAATATCACTTCCCTGAAGACACTTGGTATATGCAGAAAAACAAGTCTGAAAGGAAAGTTTTATATGTTATTTTAGTGCTCAGCTTTTCTCCAGGTCTTCATATCAGCATATGAAACTGAACTCATAACCAAGCTAAAAACTATAACAAAGTTCTGTTCAGGCAATATTTTCTCATGTAAAATTGAACACACAAGGAACAGCTAGCAGTCCCTCCTGTTCATCTCTAGCATTTGTAGTGATCTCCTCCAAAAATGGTTTATCCACCTATCCAGCTTTGACCTAGGCCACCATGTTCACATGACATTATCCTCCTTGAGCAACAGAGCCAATTTTATTCCAGTTCAGCTGCAGGGCAGCTGAATCTTAGTGAAGCAACTGTTTGTTTGTTTGTTTGTTTGTTTTTATCAGAATTTGTCAAATAATAACAAAAACACAAATACAAGAATAAAAAATGCAATGACAAAAACAATAAGCACATTAGTACAGTTATGCATGCCCCCTCTACTGACCACTTAGGTATGATGTAGGGTCCATGGAAGTCAATTTGCAACTGAAACTATGAGAATTTGTGGCTGAAACAACTGAATCAGGTAGAGGATTCCAGACTTTGACAACTCTATTTAAAAAATCATATTTTTACAGTCAAGTTTTTTACAGTCAAGATGATACATTAAGTTTAAAGCAGTTGTTAGCACACATATTATTGTGATTAAAACAAAAAAGTAATTTACATGTAAAACATCATTGCTTATAATTTTATATGCAATACCTAGGTCTGCAGCACAAGTGATGCAGTTCTAAATTATCCAAACCAACAAAACTGTGATTGTGGAGGTCAGTGGAGCTTGCAAGCAAGTCCTAGATAGATTTTTCTCTTCCTGCCACTTGAACTTTGAGCATTCAGGTAGATTATTCCAGAACTCTATCAGTGAACTGAATCTTTATCCTTTCAATCAGTTTCTAGTCAGTTTCACAATTTTGGTAAAAAGTTACCCAACTTGAATGTACCCTTTTTTATGACCAATATGCACTAAATTATTTCTACCCCATTTGACAGCCTCTAGTTTCAACTAATGCACTACCCTTCACCTACATGCACATACACACACATAGACCATACCGCAAATATTGATTATGTGCCATCAAATCATTGCTGATTCTAAGCAATCCCATAGATTTTCTCTACAACAATCAGTCCCTAAGCTATTCTTCCTGTGTTCCAATGGTGTACTCATTGCTACATATTTTCTTTTTTTCTAAGATAACTACCAAGTTTAACCAAGTAGCCAGGAGTCCTTTTCAATTGACAAGATAATACCTCCCTAATAAGTAGCTATCTTCTCTTGCAGCAAAGTTTCATGTTTCCTAATTACCTAATTCTGAAAGCATTAAAGTAATACTAATGGAGATTTGCTCAATCACAGCTGAATTCTAACTTCATGTTAAAATCAGGCTGTGAGAAACATGGTGATGGTGGTTGCTGCTGCTCATGCTGTAGTGCAATCATGTTCATTTCTACTCTGGAGCAGGCTCCATGTTTTCAACAGCATTTACTCACAAGTAAGCATGCACACTGCTGTAGTGGACAGAGTAATAGACAGGGATGTTCAGATTCTCCAAAGAGTGCATCACTCTGATATGTTTTCAAACAAAGAGCCTAACAAATTCAAATTCAAAATTCAAATTTTATTGGTCACATACACAGTCATACATGGTACGATATGCAGTGAAATGCTTGTGCAACCACGAGTAAGTTAAGGCAAAATGGGAGGGTAGGGTAGGAAATAAGTTGGGAAGTAGGAAGTGCATTGTCAAAGCACCCTAGTGCCTTGTTTCTAACTGGTGGACTAGAACACCTTGATTGACTTAAAGCAAAGTTCTGGCCTTCTAAAAGACCAAAAACCAAACCAAAGACCCCCTTGCATTCAACTTCTGAGAAGTTCCAAAATATTTGTTTATTTGTTGGTTGGTTGGTTTATTAAATTTATAGGCCACCATCTTACCCCAAGGAAATCATAATTTCCCATGACATCCCTATTAAGAAACTGTGCTCAGAGTTAGGATTGCAGTGGACTCTCTCCTTAATTCTAGTTCTTCAATATGGCTGCTCTATCCATGTGCTCATGGACACCCCGTTGATTCCTGCAGGAGTCTCATTTCACCACTGTTTTGTTTGGTTTTACGATTCTTCTAATTTAAATAAATACTTGGGGAACCATCAGTCTGCAAAGCAAAGTATCATCTTCAAATGTTATCTGTCTTTCTAACTATGCCTCTAGGCCTCATTTAGGCCTCTGCGGGATGATTAGAATATTAAAAATAGTGAACAGCTGCAGCCAAAACTTTGTTTGGAAAGGAGCCCATCTGCCCAGAAAAAGAATGGCAAAAGAAAATTGAAGTAGTAAGTAGAGAATATTCTGGATAACTAAAGAAGTTGGCAAGAGCAACTGTAGTAGTTTGTCTTCTGGTGTGATTGATCATAAGCTCTAGGAGAAAGAAAGAAAGAAAGAAAGAAGCAAGCTTCTGATTTTCTTTACAGCAATTACAATTGTAAATTTACCTCTTGATCTATGGTGACAACACTACTCAATTTTTTAATCAGTCTTGTTTAATCATCCAAAACATAAATCATACATTCATTTTTTTTCTGTTTCACACAAAACATCTATAAGGGGTTTCCAATAAAAGATATTGTCTTTTTCTCTAATCAAAGAAGTCAGTTTGGTCATTTCTAAAAATTCTATCATCTGCACCAAACATTCCATTGTTTGTGGGTAGTATTGAATCTTTCAATCTTTGTTCATATAAAAATATTGCTGTCATATATAAAAAAAGAAAGTTCCATTATTTTTTTCTCAACTGTTTGTCTATCAGTCCCAAAATAAAAGTCTTGAATTTCAATGTTGTATTAATGTTTTTAAACTTCTGAATTAATATATAACTCCAAAACCTTCTGATTTCTTTACAAGTCCATTTAGCATGATAAAATGTCCCTTCTTTCTCAGTTTCCAACATAAATTTGATGTTTTAGACAATTTCTCTGATGACTTATAGTTTATCATTTTATAAAAATTCTCCTTAGATAATGCATATTTGTCATTAATGCATATTTATAATGTAATATATATTTTCCATTATTTCATCTCTATATTATAACCAAAAATTTAACAGACATTATCCTACTTATCCTTTTTTACTTCAATGTCAATTAAACTTTATACACATTAGCAATTACATATTCATCATTTATAGCAATAGCAATAGTTCTTAAGATTTATATTCAGCTTATATTTTTAGATTTTTTTTTGTTAACATCTTTGTCTTCTGTTTACTAAACTTAAAACCTTCTAATGCATCAAATTATTTTAATTTTCCTTTTAATATTTTGATTTGCTTTAAACAACCTTGCAAACCCATCATCTGCAAAAATTCTTAACTTATAAGTCTTTATTCCTTTAATCGTTTTATCCTGTCTTATCGTTCCTCTCTGTATCTCACATGGTTTTGTTTTGTAATCTCCATTAACAATTAGTTATGCTTTCTGTGAATTGTAACTTTTATCAAGATCTTTCCAAACTTCATATCTTCTAATACCATGAATAAGAAAGCCCAGTTATCAAAAGCCTTCTCTGCATCTAAGAAGATCAATTCAGGATTTCTAAATACAAAGTGAAAAGGTCTTGGTGCATAACACACCAGATTTAACTATGATTGAAAGTGTGAATCTTGATGTGGCAATACCAGTGGATAATAGAAGACAAAGCACTGGAAATAGTCACAAAGTATCACAAACTGAAAATCAAAGCTGAAAGATATAAATGACATACAGTAACAACATGATATCAGTGGTTCTTGGTACCCAGAGTGCCATACCAAAAGCCTTGGATCACATTTGGAAAACCTGCACATTGACAAAGTTTCAGTCACGTACTATACTGATACATTATGACATTCTAAGTTCTTGAGAAGAACTGAATGTGAATGAAGGCCAACCCAAACTAAATAACTGGCAGTTGTGTTTCACATTATGTTATATAATGATATAATAGTAATAATAAACATCTGGGTGACCAACCATAATAATAACAATAGCTATTATCTTTGTTGTTTCCTATGTATAGAAGTCATATCAACTATTTTGTAATTCTACCATTCTTTTATCACTTGGTGTTTTTTTTTTAAGAAAAACACTTCTATTTTTTTTCTTCAAGCTTTTTCTGCACTATTATAAGTACATTGTTAATCTTACTGAATACCTCAAGGATGTTTGGGAAACTGCCATTATTATGTTTCTATGGTTTATATATATAGAAAGAGAAAGTCTAAAAAATCTAAAATCCTTTATCTGTACGAAATGTCAAATTAATCTATAATCTGATAATTCTGACAAATGTACAGATCAAAGTAAACCAAATTGGCCAAATCCTAATTTGGAAGCTAAGTACAGACCAGATATTATTAAATGTTAAATACACTTATTCTCTTTATATATAAGTGCAGTTGTTATCTGACTGTGAATTTCTTGGTACTCTGCGAACTTGGTTGGTTTTTTGTTCACTTTTATTGTTGTTGTTTTTGCAGAGATTTTATTAGCCAACTAGGTAACATAATCAATGCAAGTGGCTGATAATGTTACTCAGTTGTATAATAAAACATCTACAAGCAAATAACCAAGCTCGGAAAGCACCAAGAACTTCATAGTTCAACTCTGAACAACCAATATTATCTTCTATTGTTATTTGAATGCCAGTCTACTCCCTGATTATAGAGTGCAGAATGAGCATAACAAACTGAAAAAAAATCATTAATGGAATTTTCCCAGAATATTTTTGAAATGTTCCTTACTGCTTCAGATTCTTTTGCTAATTGTATACACTGCAATTTGGAATGGCCATTTCAGCCACTTGTTTAAAATGGATGGGCAAGTTTGTCATAGGCTTAAAGTACAAACCTGAAAAAAGAAACTTACATAAAGTATGTCCAATCCATATGACATGTTCACATCACCATCCAAAAAAAAACCCCAACTCATAAGTCATTGGTCTTTATAAATAAAGTCTATGTGATATTGAGAATCTATGCAAATAGTTTGGGATGGAAAGAGGGGGGGAATAATCACAGTAATAAATTCCAAACTGGGGCAGCCTGGCTATTGAAAAGAGGTCTCAACTGTTTTTATAGTTTTATGGTAGGCTATAATATACTTATTTTTAATAAACCCAAACTCTCCATTCCATCTATGGATCTTAGAACCATAGATAGACTAGGGCAACCAGTGCTAGCTGACATCTGAGCTCTCTTTCTTGAGACACATAAAGAACACATTTTGTGTATATACTTGTAAGATGTTATTTTATTTATTTATTTATTTATTTAGTTTTTATACTGTCTCTCTCCCGAAGGACTCAAAAAAACACAGAATAAATAACAATTTAAAAACAAATTAAAATTTAACTAAATTGGGTGGCTGATCACAATTAAAAATTTAAAATCTAATGTGAAAATTAG
>JAEANM010027837.1:0-10472 GCA_017656035.1 Myanophis thanlyinensis
AGCATCATCTGCACCAAGCTCCCTGAACTGCACTCCATCTACAACAGACAATGCCAAACTACAGCCAGGAAAATAATTAATATTGTTGGGGTGGCCAACAATAATAATTATTGTTGGCCACCCCAACAATAGACTGTTCACCATGATGCGGTCAGAAAGTGCCTCCATTCCCTGAAAGCCAACACAGAGAGACTGAGGAGAAGCTACTTCCCACAGGCAATACGGACCCTAAACCAAACCATAATAATCCCAGGACTATAAATTATTCCTGTAACCTCTCTCAACCACTCCCTAACTTATTCTCCCTCCCTGTCTACACTATTCTCTTGCCCTACTACCTACGGTCGTGAGTGGTTGCATACACATTTCACTGCATTTTGTACCATGTATGACTCTGCATGTGATGAATAAAAGTTGATTTGATTTGATTCATTCCAGCAGAATGAGAATGTTATTTATATCTTAGAATAAGGAACTCTACAGTGGCCAGAGGTCTGAAGTTAAGAGTGAGCATCTAGAAATGGACTTAACATGGTTATTTTTCTGAAAAAGGTTGCTCTGCTGTTTTCAAAGTTAGCTAAGGAAAGGATTATGCTTACGAATTTGAAGTAGCATCCAATATCTGTTGGAGAGCAACTGTCCCTGTGGGGAGGAAAGTTCAAGTGGAGAATTAGTCACAAGAGGGCAGGATCTGACCCCCTCAAATGCTTTTGAGCCTTATCTAGTCTCTCAGGTGAAAGATGCCAGTATGGGGAAGATTCCTGTGAAATAGGCATAAAACATTAAAGCGTCTAGTTCAAGAGTGGGCAAACTTGGCCATTTTGTGGACTTCAACTCCCAGAATCCCTCAGCCAGCTTTTGCTCTCTCAGCCAGCTTTTGCTGGCTGAGGGATTCTGGGAGTTGAAGTCCACAAGTCACAAAATGGCCAAGTTTGCCCACCCCTGGTCTAGTTTGAACTCTACCTCTGTGGTTGTTTGCATCTGACAGTTTACATTTTATTTGCACCTTCCATAAATAAAATAATTTGTGTTCTTTTTCTACAGTCTTTAAAAAGACATCCAGCCCTGCCCTCTCTTTCCTTTGTCCTACTTCTTTTGAATGTCAATTCTGACAAGCTTTGGACCTTTTTTTCTGAAAGTGGAGCATGAAATTACACAGAAGGAAGAATGAAAAGGAAAGAACCTTGGAAGCAGGCAGACAATAACGAGTAACTTTGAAACGGGGGTGGCTGAGTGAGCTTGGAGAACCTGCCCTTTGAATCACACCTGAAAAACCCACCCTTTCTAAATCCTCCAAGAATAGACTTGATGAACTAACCCTTAAGGTGAAACTGGCTCTATCGAACTGAGCTTTCCGAGAGAATTAGGTTGCTAGGATTCTGTCTTCCACAATTGCATCTCATAAATAGATGATGGTGAGGTAGAGATGTATTCCCCTTTCCCATGGGTTGAAAATAGCTCTGTAATTGTCGATACTAAATGCCAAAGCAGAACAGCAGACAAAGGTCGAGTCGTTTTTAATTAAAACAAACAAACAAACAATAGACTGAGTAAAATAGTATCTAATGCATTCTGCAGGATGTCAACATGTAGAAAATTCGATCCTCCACCACCTTTACAAAGATATTTCTAAAAAGTATTATTCCTTTTGCATTATTCATAGATTTTTGCTTCATGCTTTTATTTTGAAAACCTTTGCCATATGGATGCCAAGGAGTGATTGGCTGCGTTTCTGTTAGAATACTAGTGCTACTGCAAAATGTCGTGGCTTCTTCTACATCTGGGCAAGCAAATTGATCAGTTACTCTAAGGATACAGCAGAAAACCCGACTGCTTCCTCGAGGCATGGAAGGATTTAGAACGGGTGGCCATGTAAATTTTACACTGGATGATGGTTGCAGAATGCACAATGCTTACTTTTAAGCAGGCATTATTGACCTAAAGGGAGGCTGTCATCTTGAAAATGATTATATCTGAAAATGGTGTGCTTACAGTTGCTATTGATTAATACAACTGAAGAATGTTAGAAATCTATTTTCCACAGGCTGTTTATTTTGTAACGTAGTCACGCTTTGTGCTGTTGTACAGAAGCTCTTTATTTGTCGTTACTGAACTATGGATGTTTCCAAACAGAGAGCAAGGTGGCGTTTTCTTAGCTTTTTAGGGAGGGACTGGCACACTTTGTAGGATATGATGTTTTATAGCTTCTTGCTATGGGGTTAAACCAGACATTCCATTGCAGGAAGACAGATTCAACCTAATGGTCTCTTAACAATAATAGAATAATAGACTTGAAAGGGCCCTTAGAGGTCTTCTAGTCCAAGCCCCTGCTCAAACAAGACTCTATAGTCTATACCATTCCAGACAAGTGGCTGTTCAGTCTCTTCTTAAAAGCCCCCAGTGATGGATCACCCACAACTGTATTGAAGGCAAGTCGTTCCATTAGTTAATTGTTCTCACTGTGAGGAAATGTATCCTTAGTTCTAGGTTGCTTCTCCTTGATTAGTTCCTATCTGTTGTCTCTTGTCTTGCTTTTTGGTGCTTTGGAAATAGATTGTCCCATCTCTTGTTCTTCACTAAGCTAGACATACTCATTCCTCGATAAGTCTGGTGCCAGCAATAAACAGACAAAGGTGTGCTGTCCAAGGCACCAAATTTGGGGTTTCATGAAAGCAAAATCATTATTTAATCCACTTACTATTATTTTATATTGGTTCCTAAGAATAAAGAGATTTATTCAAGGCATTTTCTAGTATACGGTATATACTAAATAAGAGATACAGTTTGGAGTAGCGATTGAGGCACCAGGTTAGAAACTGTGAGCTTTAGTCCTGCCTTAGGCACAAAGCCAAATAGGTGACCTTGTGCTGGTCATTTTCTCTCAGCCCTAGGAAGAAGGCAATGGAAAACATTTCTGAAAAACCTTGCCAAGAAAACTCCAGGGACTTGTCCTGCCAGTTGCCAGGAGTCAAAAACTGACTCAAAGACGAATGCTGAAATAATTTTACTTTATACAGTATGTTCCTTGATTTAGATTGAGAAAAGAAATATTACCGGTTTCCCTCAATTCAAGCAGCAGTGGAGTTTAGGCTGACTTTGTTTCAAAAGACGTCTTCCCACCTGATACAGATATAGGAACTTAAGAAGCTTGTGTCAAGTTGACCCATACATTTGATATTGCCTATGCTCATTTTCCTATGACTCATTAGTTAAGATCTGGGCTTGTGGGCTGGAAAGCCAACAGCCCAGGTTTCAAAGAATTCTGACAGATAATTCCAAGGAAAGTCCTTTTTCCTCTTGAGTGATCTTTTAAGATGTTCCTTGATAAGACCACACTTGGAATATTGCCACAGTTTTTGGTTCCCATGACTTAAAAAGAGGTTGAGACTCTGGAGAGTGTGCAAGGAAGAGCAACTGAGATGATTAGGGGCTGGAGGCTAAAACATCTGAAGAATGGTTGCAAGAACTGAGCATGAACAATTTAGTGAAAAGAAGGACTGGGGTGACATGATATCAGTGTTCCAATATTTGAGGGGCTGCCATAAAGAAGAGCAGGTCAATTGATTTTCCAAAGCACTAGAAGGCAAAACAAGAAACAATGGATGGAAACTAACCAAGGGGAGAAGCAAACTAGAACTAGGAGGAATGTCCTGACAGTGAGAACAGTTAACCAGTGGAACAATGGTTTGCCTTCAGAAGTTGTGAGTGCTCCATCGCTGGAGGATTAAAAGAAGAGATTGGGCATCAATTTGTCAGAAATGGTATAGGCTCTCCTGCTTGAGCAGCTGATTAGACTAGAAGATCTAGAAATTGGGGTTTCGTTTTAATTTTAATTTCTACGGAATTTTAAAATGTTAGTTTTTAAATGATTGGCCTTATCTAATTATTTTAATTGATTTTAATTGTATATTGTGCTTCTTTTTATGGCTGTACACTGCCCCGAGTCCTTGGGGAGAGGGGGCGGTATATAAATTTAATAAATAATAATAAATAATAATAATAACCAGTTCTCCAAACTGCTTATAATGGTTACAAACGGTTCTATAGAACTGGTGCAAACCAGCTGAATTTCACCTCTGGTCTAGGTGACTCACAGTCTCCCATTTTCAGATACACCATGGGGAACAAAGTGACTAAAGAGCCATCCATAAAACCGCTGGAGATAGAGGAACAAGTCCAACTAAGCACAGAATAAGGGTCTATGTTAAAGACTACGTTGTGGCCATTTGGGGGGAGAGGGAGGCATACTCCCCTCAGTGAGGTATTGACCTCTGATAGGTCCTAGGAAGCAGTTCCTGGAAAAGTCTTCCCCCAGAAACATGGAAAACCCCAGTGTTACTGGGTTTTCAAAAGGTCATGAGACATAGCTCTTCTCTCAGGTACTGGCCAAGCTGCTAATTTGGATATATCAGTGAGGATGTATAGCATCCTTTGTGTTTTTAATGGGAAGCTCTGCATCTGGGTTTTTTTCTTTCTTTTTTCTTTTTTACTTTTCATTAACAAATAATACATGATAAAGAATTGCTGTTAGAAAAGGATTTCGGGATGGAGAAGATTAAAAAAATAAAAACTTGACAAAGGAATTATCAAATTGTATTTTGTAAGATTTTAAGAACAGAGAAAATTCTCTTATTATACTAGAAATTTGAATCAACGATATCTTTGGAATGTTCTTCCGATTCCTGTATGATACAGTAGTGAATTTTGACTACCAAACTCATTACTATCACTGCAGTTCAGACTACTTGACAATATAACTAAATTATTATTTCCTACATTTCTTTTGTGTATGTCAGGCAAAGTGGGAAAAGGGATTTTATTAGAAAGCTATAATCAGATATACTGGCAAGTTCTAACGGTTGCTAAACAAGAAGTCAGTAACCAAGAGAGACTTGTCTAAGTGTATGTGAGTGTGTAAAATTCAAATTCAAAATCATAGTGAGTGTCCTAAATATTTTATTTAAATATCAAATAGAAGTAGAGATTTACTTTATATTGTGAAGAAAAGACAAAACTGGAATGTTAGTAAATATTTTCACATGAGAAAATAAAAAACTTCCTGGGCACTGAATTCATGTTTCTACACTGGACTGGTAAGGAGTTAGCCAAATAACTGGCTTTTTTTTTTCAAAAAATCTCAAAACAAACAAAAAGTATTTTAAGAAAACTATTTGGCATAATATTTGTGTAAGCCGAAGGGATCACGTGCACAGTAATAAAATTAAATATAGATGAAGCATTTTATTCCAAAATAAATGTTGATTTATATTTTGCTTTATTTACAAAAATATTCTAAGTTACTTGGCCTATTTATAAAGCCTCTTTCACAAATTCAGGCGTGCTACAATATCCTCTCTACCAATTCGCCTTTTGGAATAAACAAGCTCCAGATATTTTGCATTTCAGACCACTGTTACAAAAGTCACTGCCAACTTTAGGCAACTTAGGCAAAATAGACGTACCACATAAAAACATAAAAATGTAAATTTATAAATCCAGTGGTATCGGTGGTAATTCATATCACTGATTCATTAATTACCCCAAAGAAATTCATTATGCGGAAAACATACTGAATTTCTTGGCCAGTGACAAATGTGAAACATACTGGCAGCTGTTATTAATTCATGTTCTCTTTGAAGATACATATTTATGTACTAAATAACAGAAGCCCATACTGCTTTAAAGGCCAAAAAAGAAAAAAAAAGAAAAAAAAAAGAAAAAAATTTTTTGGGACTACAAAATAATTTGTAAGAAAGATTTAAGCAATGTCATCTTCATTCCTATACCATTAGAGACAAATTTTTTTGGTTTTTCATTATGATACTTCACAAGAGTTCTCTATGTATAACATTTTCTGTACTGTTTTTGTTTTCTCTTTCAGACTGTAGAAATATTCAGTAAGAGATTATACAAAGATTGTCTTGCCCCTCCTCAAACTGTTAGGTAACTGCAAATCGTTAGGCTAAACATTTAAAGAACAGTAAATTTTGTAAATCAAATTAATGTTAGATAAAAAAGCATTTTGAGTCATACTATAAATTAATGTGTAAAAATATCCTGAAATTTAGGAGTTTGTCAATTTAGGATATTTCAAGTTTCAGAATGGAAGCAGTGAAATATAACAATTATTTAACTGATAAGAAATAATTCAAGTTATAGCTATAAAAAGGATCATTTTGTATTTTGCCAACTGTTTCCCAATTAGGTACTTGCAATCTATGTAATCTTATTCTGATGATTCTAACAGAAGACAAATTTTAATAACTAATAAATTGGCGCCCTCTTATGGTTAATATACATAACTTTAGTTAGCCCTAAAGAAACAATCACACACACACAAATACACACATATAGTTATTTATGTTTCTATTTCCCAGTTAAAAATGTAACAGAAATTTTACCCACACCTATATGTATTGTTTTCAGTACACATGGTCTGCCAGAACATATATTTAATCTATGGCACACAAATACATATCAAAGTAACATATTAGCCAATGGCAACACTACTGTTAAGAGTAAAAGCTGCAAGAATGCTTGATTTTTCCCTTTATATTTATGATATTGATGTACTTACAACAAAGAACCAAATAACCAATTCCCTGTCATTCATTTTTCAATGTCAAGATTAAAGGACTTCTGTAAATAAACTTCTCTCTTTTAAAGACTTGACTCCTAACATGAAAATTGATAATTTTATGCATACTATTTGCTTATACCAGTAATCCTCAACTTATGACTATTTATATAATGATGGTCCAGAATTACAATGGCCTCGGAAAGGGTGCTTTATAGCCTATAAAGTACTCCTGGCCATCAAAAAATGTTGCACCATCATCCCTGAGGTCACATGATCGGGATCCAGGTGCTTGGTAACCTGTTAGCACTTCCTGTATGATGGAGAATCAATATTCAGGGATGACAGAGATCTTCTAGAGCAGGGGTGCCAAACTCAAGATCCGGGTGCCGAATCCGACCTGCGGGGTGCTTAGATCTGGCCTGCCTTAGATCTTTGCCCTGGAAACAGCAAAGGACTAGCCTGCAGTACCTATGCCAGCGAAAATGGAGCTCGGGAGGGCTGTGCGTGACCCTCGCAAGCTGTTTTCACTGGGAGAGGGTTGCAGGAGGCCGTTGCAGCTAAAAACAGAGCTCGGGAGCCTGTTTTCGCTGGCAGAGTGCTCAGGCCACCATAGGCACCCCTAACACAAGTGACGTCGAGCTGGCCATGTCAACCCGGGCCACGCCCACCCTGGCCCCCTGAGATCAAATGCAACCCTGATGCGTCCCTCAATGAAATCAAGTCTGACATCCCTGTTCTAGAGTTTGTCACCAGCTACAAGTGATCACGTAACTGCAATTTTCTTTGCCAGCTTCCCTAGAATGTTGATGGGGAAGCTGGCAGAGAAGGTAGCAAGCTGCTACCTCCTGCCTAGAGGAGTCCCTCTCATCTTTGGGGCTCGTGGAAAAAGCAACCTCCTCCCAAGGAGAGCTTAATTCTTGGGGGGGGGGGGGCACTGAAACAGAGTCAAAATCCTGAAGATTTTGGCTGTTCCTGCATCCCACTGAAGGAATTTGCTTCCATGCATGGAAGGGAGCGGAACTCCTTTGGTGGAATCCAGAAATGAGGCCGAAATCCTTCACCTTTGTTCTTGCATCCCACCAAAGGAGTTCCTTACCATGCACAGAGGGAAGCTGAATTCCTTCAGCATGCAGCTCTTTCATCCAGCCTTTAGAGAAAAGAGTTAGATGAAATTCAAGCAGAGTCAGCATGGTAAGCGAGTACAGGAGACCCTGGGAGATTCGGCGCAAACCGTACATGTGTGTCTCTTTGCTCGTGGGTTGAAAATCCTGCTTGGAGGGAGGATTTTCATCTCCGGAGCGGAGCCTTACAGGATCTCCCATATCCCGCTGAGGAACCCTATGCTTCTTATTCCATCGGCTTAACAACCTGTGCAATTGCTTAACAATCACAACCAAGAGTGCCAGGATTGTGGTTGCTGAGCAAATCAGTTATGTGTCAACTCGCTTAACTTGTACTTCGCTCAATGATCAATCAACATTCTGGTCCCAACTGTGATCATTAATCAAGCACTTCCTGCATTTCTAAATAAAAGATAAAGCAGAATACAGCCAAGACTTTAAAATGTTGCACAGAACTGGGAAACCAAAACCAAAAAATGTACTTGCATCGGTTTTGACATATTTAATCACAAGACTGACAGCAAGTTGCAAATTAAAATGATATTTTTTCCAATGTGAAATCATCTCATATTTTTTTCAGTGTCAATTCTAAATGTCTTTATATGAGCATTTAAATTAAGCAGCATTTATCTTCTACAACCTGAAATGAGGATTTGGAGCACGATAACACAACCTGATTAAGAGGAAGCTAACTTTAATCAGATTTAATTTCAGTGCAGATGTAAACAAGTTTAATAACTGATAAACAGGACAGGGTGTCTTATAGACTAGTTAAAGAACACAAAATAGAGGTAGGAATGGAAAGCCAGTTTTAACTCTGGAAGAAAACAAATTATTTCTTCTCATTGGGACCTAAATGATCACATCAGGAAAGGTCAGTTTATGGATGATAACAAATTATAGATATTCCTCATTTAATATCAATAACTGGGACTGGAATTTCCATTTAACAAAAGCTATGAGAATTATCAATATTCAGGGCTCACAGAGATCTTCTAGAGTTTGTCACCAGCTGCAAATCATAAACAATGGGAGAGAACTATTATCTTCATGCCATGTTTATAGATTAACTAGTGGACCCAGCTGAATAGACCAGATTCTTTGTTTTCTCAATTCTTTCTTATGATTTAAAGCGATATTCAAGTTTGGAACTAGGAAGTCACAGATTTTCCTTCTAATTTAAGAAGAACTGAAGAAAAAAAATCCCAGGATGAATGCACATTCCACAGTTCAACCTAATAATTTAATCATTGTGCATAATTCCCCCCCCCCCCCCCCCCATTAGGGATATGTTTGTTACCTCTGTTTGCAGGATGGCAGCTCTCTGCTCTTTTGCTGTGAGGGATTCTTTGAGTACATCAATATGCTGCTTGCTATCAGAAAACTGGTTGGTGAGGGTTTCCAATTTTGTCTGTAAAGCCAACAACTCTGTATCTTTTCGGGATAGTTCCTGTTTCACCTGACCAATCTATAGGAAGAACCAAACACGAGAATATATGTTATCAAATGGAAAGAATGCACTCAGAAGAATTATGGAAATTGTTTAATTCCAGTTTAGAGTAACATTTCCAGCCATCCCAAAGACATGGCATCAAGCCAGCTCAAGGAATCTGAATAAAGGAATAGTAAACCTGAGAAAAGCATGCTTTTGTATAAGTTTAAACGGTTTTTAAGGAAAAGAGAATAAAAGTATTTCTAAAAGAAAACTCCTTGATAGGAAGACCATAAGATTAGAGTTGTAGTAAAAAACTTCCCTTATAACCACTAGCCTCACAACTGTGGAAAGCCAAAATTGAAACAGTCCCAAATACCAAGGAAGTCAGTCATAGCATAAGATTTTATTTTTTAAGCATTCAAAAGTGAAGAACAGGAAAAGAAACCCTGGTTTTTAATAAGCAGAAATTGTTCAGGTTTGATGAAAACTATCACTAGAATGTATTAACATGTCTGCATTATTAGTACTTCACATCTTTTTTCACTTTAGCATTATATGCTTCCTCAGACCTCAAGAGACACAGGATAAATGTAAATTGATAGCAACATACATGGACAAACATAGTTTCAGTTAATTTCCAAGGTTATTTTCAAGGCTTGGGGATAATTAGCTACTAGTTGAAGTGTAGCTAAAGTCTTATAATACACTGACCATTTTTTAAAACCTCTTGTGAAAAGGGAAAAAAATCTTGCTAGATTTCATACAAGAACATTAAAATCTCATGAAATTTCATGCAATAAAATTGAGCAAGAAAGTCAAAATCTGATGAAGATTTGCAATCTCAATCCATCCCATCATTTTGGATAAAATCTTTCGCGGGCAAAATATATTTTACACCTGAGGTTATCAGACTGCTCACCCCAGTCCACGGAAGGAATATAAATAATAGTAATCTTTTTATCCTCCAATATACTTCCAGCTCTTTAAAAACATCTTTAGCTCTAATAGGAATATCAAGATGCCAAAAAGCAGAGTATTTCATCTTCCTTTGTTATAAATACTATCTACTACCTGACTTTAAAGACAGGTGTATCTTCACTTCATTTTTGCCTTAAGACTTAATTTTTTAAGATGAAAAACACAGCAGTTTCCTATTTCCTGCACAACATGACAACTAAATAACATTTATAGGAGGATACAAAATTCAGAAACTTTCAAAATCAACAAGTCAGGTTTCTCAAACACATAAATGTGTTGAAGCTTTGTATTTAGATCCCCTCCAATCGGGTTTCAGGCCTGGCTTTAGCACGGAGACAGCCTTGGTCGCATTGGTGGA
>JAEANM010027838.1:0-10472 GCA_017656035.1 Myanophis thanlyinensis
GGACTTTTCTAACTGAGTTCTACCACTATTTCTGATATATGTCTAACTCCTCAGGGAATTTTCGGATTGGAAAATCACGTGGTTCCTAATCTTTCCACAGTTTGGTTAAAAATGTTTCCTAATGCACAAGCTGGGGAACAAGAAAACATTTCTTTTTCAAATCAGAGCTGAATCAAATATTGAGTTTTCTAGCTTAATTGATTTCCACCACGAATTCTTATATATGGCATGGGCTAACTCCTCGGGGAAATTTGAGCTCTGAGTTAAAAATGGACTTTTCTAACTGAATTGAGTTCTACTACCAGTTCTGATATATGACTTTGTCTAAATCCTCAGGGAAAGCTTGGATTTTTTCCATATCTTGTGGGGAAAAGAAAATGTATTTGGTTTTCAAATTGGAGCTCTGAATAAAAATGGCTTGGGTTCACCCCTCAGGGAAAGCTCTTATTTGAAAATCTTGTGTTTCCTAATGCACAAGCTGGGGAACAAAGTCTGAGTAAGGACATTTCTGACTGAATTGAGTTCTACTACTGTGAATTCTGATATATGGATTTGTCTAACTCCTCAGAGAAGGTTCGGATTTGAAAATTAGGCGGTTCCTAATCTTTCCACGACTGGGGATCAAGAAAGTGTGTTTGCTTTTCAAATTGGTGTTCTCTGTCAAAAATTGACTTTTCTGACAATTGAGTTCTACTACCAGTTCTGATATATGGCTTTGTCTAACTCCTCAGGGAAGGTTCAGTTTGAAAATCAGGTGGTTCCTAATCTTTCCACAGTTTGGGTAAAAATGGTTCCTAATGCACGAGCTGGGGAAGAAGAAAATATTTCTTGTGGTAGGTGATATGGGCAATAGTTTGGGATATTGATCATACAACATGCTCATAACACTCCATTTTCTCTGCTTTTAATGCAGCATTCATCTACTGCCTCACTGTATCATTTCTGAAGTTGTTAAGAAGAGAAATGCTTAATCTGAAAAACACAGTCAGCACTTTTGATGTATGGCCCAAACTCAGCATTATACAATGCTACTAGCTAGACCATTATTTTATATAGTTTTGATTTTAGGCTAATTTCAGTTCACTCTAGTAATCTATTTCCACTGCAGCCATGCTACTACATTCCCTCTCATGCACACTGTCTCAATACCACCATTTTCCAGATAGGAACCTAAATGATGGAATGTGTTTTTTACTAGATCTTTGCCACTGACTTGGATGATGTAGTGCTTGGGCTAGATTCTAGAAACCCAGTCTTCTTGATATTGAGATCCAAAGCTAGTTGGCTAAGATAGTTGTTCTATGTCTGGACACAATGTTGCAGTTTTTTCTGGTGGTAACTGTGAGCAGGACATCATCCACAGAGAGCAAGGCTCAGGGTGCACTGCGCTCTAGATCTTATAAAATGTTATCCATAATGATAGTGAATAGCTATGAAAATAATGCTCAGCCTTGGTGCCCACCAACTTTCACAAGAAGGCAAGTGACACATAGTACTCTGCTGTTGCTATTAGCATAAAGCATCTGGGACCATTTTATTTTAATATTTCTGTATCCTTAAATCATTGTTATATATAATGTATACCCTTAAACGCCTTTCCATTTTTCTCTTACATACAAACTCACTTAAAGAAAAAAGAGAAAGAGGGCATGGGTGGATGGGAATGCAAGATGATCATGTGATTATAGCTGATAGGAGCAATTTGGTAGCATTGAACTAGCCACAATTTTGCCAAATTTCCATCAGATGGGAATACGGATACTGAATTTTGAGGTAGTTTGGTTCAAAAAATTGTTCTCAATTGAAAGTTACAAACAAATAAACACAGGTTTAAATATAATTACAAACAAATAAACACAGGTTTAAATATAATTACAAACTTTGTCTTCACCAAGTCTTCAATAGCTGAATATTTTCATTTCAGACCACATAGATTAACATTAGAAAAGGAAATACACACACAAAATACTTTGCAATCCCATTCTTCTATGTATGCAGTTAAAGAGTTGGAACACCTAAAAAAGAGCTATTTCTCCAGTAATGATTTATATGTTTTATAGCATATTCATTTCAATTATATATTCATTTCAATTATATAAATATAAATTATTATATTATATAAATTATATATTATATAAAATTATATAAATAAATATATAATTCATTTCAATTATAACATATTCATTTCAATTATATAAACCCTGTCCTTATTATAGTTATCATTGTTTTTATTTTGACAAAATAACCTTTGCAGGAGAAATAACCCTCAAATGTGTAGGGTCATGGAGGAGGAGGAGGAGGGGGGAGGGGAGGAGGATTTAACTAGAAAAGAATAATAAAACAAATGGCAAAACCATGAAAAGATAAATAGGATAAAAATAAAATGAACATATATGTTTCCTTTTTCTGCTTCTCTCTGAATTGTGGTTTGGCATAGTATTAGTAAAAGTATGAATGCATTTGCTTGATATACCTAAACTGTAGGGCAATTTGCATGTCAATTTTAAAATCCTATTATTCTTCATTATGACAGAAAATTGACATTTTTAGCTTACAGAAAATAATTGAAAATTGCAGTTGGTCTCAGTTGCAATCATACTTTAAACTTACCCTACTATTTACTACTCCAGTTACTAGACAATTTTCATTGGCAATCTGTATTTCAGAATAAATGCATCAATGTGCAGTATAAGCATGCCAGAACAGATCCAAAATAAGAAAATACTCTGCAAATATTTTAGAAATAATATTTTGACTATTTATAATATGTCAGTCATTTTTACTGATAGTACTCCCAAAGTAGGACTATTATTTTTTATAATAAAAATCATTCCACAGTTTTAAACAAACCTTTTAAAATACCTGCAATATGTTTATATAATGAACAAATCACCTTTAGATTTAAGCCCTTTTAAACTAATATATTAAAACAATAAAAAGCCTTAGAAATAAAAACAGGTCACAACTTTAACAAAAGGCCCAAAAACCAGATTTTTAAGTAGAGTGGGAAATATTTTTTTTAATAAAAGTAAAACATATAAAAAACATACCAAACATAAAAACATATAAATCTAAAAAAAATCATCCAATTCTATGCTTACAGTGTGTCAGCTGGTTACAAAAGACATTTTTTGTGCCACTCTTTTATAGTCTTCACTTGTAATTATATTCTAGCTTATCATTTTGTTTATCTTAATATATATTCATATCTATTAATATTCTTTTGACTAATCTCTTATTCCATCATTTTTATACAAGATAATTCTCAATATTTAAAGTTCCATATTCAACCAAATGGTTATGTTTTTTAATATTTACAATCTATATCCTTATATTATCTTGTTTAAAAAAAAACATATTTCAATAACTATCTTTTCATTTAACCACTGGTAAAATAAATCCCATACTCTATAAAATTGTTTATCCTCTTGTTCTCTAATTTCAAATGTCAATTTACTCATTTCTGCACAGTCCATAATTTTCTTAATCACTTCCTCCTGCATAGGTGTTTTTTCATTTTTCCAATTCTTGGCAAATACAATTCTCGCTGCTGTTAATATATTTACAATCAAATATTTCAATTCTTTATTATATATTTCTGGCATAATTCCCAATAAAAATATTTCAGGTTTAATGTCCAACCACGTGTGGATTTTAGTCCAATATCTTTGTGCCTCCATGTATGTCCACCACCACATATGGCAATATGTACCAGGCGTCTGATGCCATTTCCAACATTTTTCGGACTTATTGTTAAACATTCTCGCAATTCTTGCCAGGGATAACTTCCACCTGTAAAACATCTTATATAAACTTTCTTTATATGCTGTTGACATAGTCATTTCATTGTTTTGAGATCACAACTTTCGCCATTTCCCTAAATCTATCCCATGACCAAAATTCTTTCCCCAAGCGATCATCGTTTCTTTGACTTGCTCTTCCTCCATTTTAATTTCTAATAAGAACCCATATAGTTTTAAAATCATTTTTTCATCAATGCCTGTTAGGATTTTATCTGTCAGTCAGTTTATCATAAAAACCTTATACTTTCAACTACGCAGCAAAACTAGATTGTATTTGCACATATGCATACCAGTTCATCTTTATACCTTGTTCATGTAAAGTTTGCAAAGATTTGAGTTCACCCTTTTCATTTCATATCTCTTGATATCTAACTGTTTGTTCCTCTGTATATTATTGGCTATGTAAAAGCCTCGATTGTTGACAACAAAAGCGGAGTTTTTGAATAGTATTGCATGTCTTTTCCCAATTTAATAATGTCTTTTCCCAATTTAATAACAATGCCTCTTGAATATAATGTCTTCTGAAATACCCTTATGTTTTGGTACCCTTATACCAAAGGAAGGCATGCCGCCCCAGCAGCAGGTCGTGGCCTTCTAATGTCAATAGTTTACTATTCCTTAATGTTATTAATTCCTTGACCCACATCAAACTTGCTGCCCGATAGTAAATTTCCCAGTTAGGCAAGGTAAATCCTCGTAATAATTTAAATTTAATTCTTGCCCTTTTACCCTGCCAAATATATTTCAATACTATTTTATTTAAGTCCTCAAAACTCCCTAGTTTAATTGGAATTGTCTGGAATAAATATAAAATTCTAGGAAGCACATTCATCTTAATTGTTGGTATTCTTCCAACCAGACAGAGTTGCAATTTCCCCCAGTTATCAAATCTGTTGTGATCTGCTATTTGAGTTTAAGATAGTTATCCTCCTTTAACATGCTACATCTTGCATATATCCCTAAATATTTCACTTTACTTGTGACCTGGATCTTCAGAATTTCCTCCAAATCTTACTAACATGTTTTTTGTTAATATCTTTGTTTTGTCTTTATTTATTTTCAAACCTGCTACTTCCACATATTCTTCAATTTTATCTATTAACTTAATTGCTGTTTCCAATGGGTCTTCCATTATAAAAACCAGGTCATCTGCAAAAGCTTGCAACTTGCATTCTTTCTTTTTAATTTTCAATTCTTTCATCTCTTTATCCGCCCTAATATTTATATTCAACACTTCTAGTGTTAACACAAACAGCAAATACAACAGTGGACAACCTTGTCCAGTCCTTTTTCTTCTATAATGTCAGTTAACTCACCATTGATCATTACTTTTGCAGTTTGCTTGGTATATATCATTTCTATGGCTTGAACAAATTTTTTGCCAAAGCCCATCTGCTCCAGATAGCTTGTGATAACATAAATTGCCAGTTCACATTATCAAAGGCTTTCTATGCATCCAAAAACATGAAAGCCACTTGCTTTTCTGGATGTGCTTCATAGTATTCTAGGTTATCCAGAATTGTTCTCATATTATTTTTAATATTTCTTTTAGGCAGAAAACCATTTTCATCAGGGTAAATAAAATTAGGCATTTTTTCAGTCTTTCTGCCAAAATTGAAACAAAGATTTTATAGTCCTAATTCAGCAGGGATATCTGTAATTTTTGACCTGCAGTGGATCTGTGTCCTCCTTCAGTATAATATATGCTTCTAATCATGTTTTGGGTATTCTCTGTTTTAACATGACTTCATTCATAACTTCTAATAGCTGTAAATTAAGTAAATCCTGAAAAGTCTTATAAAAATTTTGCTGGTAATCCAGCTGGCCCTGGTGCTTTTCCATTGTTTTGCTTTTTAAGTACTTCTGTTAACTCCATCATTATATTTCCTTCTAACATTGTAGCAATGTCCTTAGGTATTAGAGGCAAATTCACTTCTTGTAGATACTGTTTTAACTTTTTCTTCAGAGATTTTTTTCTTGGTCATATAATTTGCTATAGTAATCTTGTGTAAGCATCATAGGGTTGTGATCTGCCCAGATATTTGTTTCTATTTCAATTTCTTGCACTTTGTCAATTAACTCTGTTGACATCCATATCATATTTATTCTAGACCATGAGCAGGCCTATTTTAATAAGTGTATTGTTTCTTTTCCATATTTCTTTCTCTCCATGCATCTTTTAGATTCATTTCTTCCACCATTTGAAAGAAGGATCTTGGCAGTGATTTTCTTATTTTCTTTATTTTTTTCTGAGTTTTATAGTCATTAATTATTATCATTAATTTTTCCACTGAAGTCTCCTATCATACATATATTAACATAGTCTAGTTCAGTTATTTTTAAATGTAGCTTTCTATAAAATTCTTCCTGATTATCATTAGGTGCATAAATTGCTATTAACATTATTTTAACATTATTGTCCATTATTTCCACCATCAAAATCCTTCCATCATCATCTCTATGTCACTTCTGTGGGTATTGTCTCTTCGATATACAAAATTACACTTTGTTTGTAATTCGTCAACTTGTAAATAGTTTTCATAATTTGGGCTGTTTCCATAAATGTTCGTATTGTCTCTTAATATGTACTTCTTGTAGACAAATTATATCAACTTTTAATTTTTCCAATTTGTGAAATACTTTCTCTTAATAGCTGAGCTAAGTTTATAGTTATTAACTATAAACAATTCCTTCTCCCATGTTATTCTTTATAGAAAAGATTATTTAGGTCTTAGTTCACGTTCACTAAGTACACCACCTTCTTCCTCTCCAGTTATTTCTCCTTCCTCTTGAATTTTGATTGGGGACTTCTTTGTTATTATTAATTCCTTCTCTTTTGCTCCAAAAAATTCTGAAAATAATAATTCTGCTTTCTCAACTGTATTTATTCTGTGTCTTTGTTCTTGCATGTAAACATAAGGCCATCTGGTATTAACCATCTGCAATTAATTCCTCTCTTAAGTAGCTCTTTGGTCAAGAATAAATATTCTCTTCTCATCTCTCTCCCTTTTCTAGGCACCTGTTTCAGTACTATTATTTTTTTGTCTTTGTATTTTAAAGTTTTATCTCTTGCGATCCCCTATACCTGTGTTTTGATGGTTTTTTAAAGTAAATCTAATGTGAACTTTTCTTGGCAACTTGTTTCTCATAGCATATCTTGTGTAGACACGAAACACTTCATCTACTCCATCCATCATCTTCTTAGTTATCTCCAAAGCTTCTGCCAGGATTTCTAACATTATCCCGTAAGATTTTCACCTTTTTCTTCTTCCACATTTTGAAATCTGAGATAAAATTCTGATCTATCAATTTCCCATCCTAAAAGTCCACTTCTGTCTTTTTCAACAACATCCAATCGGGCGTCGATATCTCCAATCTTCTTATCTCTCTGTACATCCTGAACCTCAATTTTCTCAAGCCTGTTCTCATATTTCTTCATCCTTTGTTGGATATTTTCAATTTTCTCTTTAGTCTTTTCTGTCCTTTGCTCAATTTTCTCCATCATTTGCTCAATATTTTCTGTCCTCTTCTCAATATTATCTGCCTTTACTTGAATCTTTTGGATTCCTTGTAGAATCATCTGCAGGGTCACCTCCTGTTTCTCTTTTCCTTTCTTCTTCTTCTTGTCCTCCTGTGATAACATGGCCTGTATTGAAAGCTGTCCTCCCAGCAATGAAGAAGAAGAGGAACTTGATGCTGAAGAGATTATAGTTACTGGCTTTCTGCTCATCTTGAAGAGTTTAGTTAAAATAAAAATAAGAAAAAAGAAATCTTCAGGCACTCGTGCACCCTAATCCAAGAGATAAAAAGGCCACCCCAAAAAAGAAAAAAAAGTGATCAAAAAAATTAAAAAATATCAGCAATCAGAAGAAAAAAGAAAAAAAAGAGGATCTTCAGGCACTTGTATACCCTAATCCAAGAGATTATCAGGCATTATCTTGCCCTAATCCAACAGGTTCAAATAGAAAAAGGAAAAGGGCACAAAATAGCCAGGAATGAAAAGTAAACCAGCCAAAAGAAAAAAAAACCTTCACCCTAACCCAAAAAAGAAAGAAGAAAAAGAAATAAAATATTGAAAAATACTAAAAATATAATGACAAAAAGGAGATATATATCAAAAAGGGAAAAAATATATCAATGAGGGGAAGAACTAACAAAAATGCCAAATGAAAATTGGAATGGGCAGAGGGGAATTTAAAAAGCAACTCTGTAGAAAGGAAAAAAACACTGCCATTCACTATACAAGGCTCCAAATGCTAAAGGCCTATTCTCTCAAGGTCATTTCATACCATCTTGCCATTTCTATCTCAAATTCAGGCTAGCAGCGATAAAAACACCAGCTGCATAAACAATCTTCAAACCTAATCCAAAAAAGGCAAGATTTTTGCAAACAAAATCCATGGAAATTTACAGAGAGTAATACATATATATATATTCAAACCTCTAGTTGGCAGTGTTGTACCTTACCCCCACTTCACTTCAAACATTCTGACTTAAAAAATTAAAAATTTAAAGAAAACAAATGTAGTTAAGAAAGGAAAAATTAAAATACAAGAACAAGATTAATCCAATCTGGAGAAATAGGAAGAAAAGTCCAAAAAAAAAAACAGTTTTTTCCTTTTTTAAAAAGAAAAGCAAACCCAGTCCAACTTCAACTTAGAGGCTTTACAAAAGTCCAGTAAAAAGGGGGGGAAGGGAAAAAAGTTCAGTTTCTAATTAGGTTTGATTTAGTTGCTTAGTCTTTATTCTTTAACACTCTTAAAAAGATTTAAGATCCCCGGGGTGTTCGTTCAGAAAAAAACACAGTTTAAAGCTCGTCTCACCCAGCTGACATGCTGTTTCCAATCTTCTGCCACTTTTCCGGAGTTGTCCTAGCTTCAGCAGCTTTGAGGGGCTGCCTCTTCGCCTCTGGCAAGAGGGCTTCACCTGGATCAACAAGGACTTTTGGGTGTCCCTGGGATCCCCTGAATGTGCCCTCACCTCTCACCATCCCTACGGGATGGTTTGGGTCCAAACAGACCGTCCAGCAGCTGGAGTTTTGATGGTGATCTTGGAGTGATCGAATCGCACATCGTATTGCCGTGATGTGAGCTCCACCTCCTCCGAGAGTGGGAAATATTATATGCTAGTCATAACTGTATAGGAAGAATGTTTTCTAATCAGGCACTTATATCAAAGAGACCATGTTGAAAAAGGTACCCACTAACTGTTAATGAGGGAAAGAGAGCTCTGAGGGATGAATAGAACATGAGTTTCTAAAGTTAAGGATTGGCTTGAATGAATGGATGGATGGATGGATGGATGGTATTCCCTTATTTCCCAGATTTTAAACCTACCAGAAACCACTATCTTGTGCTCTGTTCATGAGAAGAATCTATTTGGAGCACTTGTAGGCAATCTCAAGTCCTTGTCCAGGGAAGTATCAAAAAGCCTGTCTATTTGCCAGTTCTTCATTCACTGTGGTAATTAGCTCCACTTTTCACAGAGCTTTCAGTCTCTCATTTCTTTCTCTGGAAGTCTGTACTCAGATTTTTCCTTGACTGTGACTCTTCCTCCTATTTCTCAAGATTATTCTCACAGTTCAGCACTATGTCAGGGTTCCACACAACATCAGCAATGCAATCAGAATTCCAAAGAGACAAAGTCCAAAGAATAAGATTTTATTGAAGACATTGTTCTGGTACAGTCTGTTGAAATCCCGAATCTAAAGCTTCCAGGATTTCTTCACCCAAGTAAAATTTAAAGTTCCACCCCATTAATTATCACATGTTAATTACTGTCCAACCATTTCAAAATGAAGCCCAACAACTTCCAATTTGATTTGGTTCATAATTAGGGATTTGATCCAATAGATGGATGGAATTACTACAAATGTCCTAAATGATCTGTTTGATTGTATAAGCTGTACTGGGACATGCATACAAGAAGTGCAGAAATGAAGCCCAACGACTTCCCTCTCAGCGACCTTGCAATAGAAAACGTGTAAATGTGTCAAAAATCTATTAGTTCGTATGTGGCTTACTATATAAAATGGCCTACATAATACATTATACACCCCCCATATAAAAATGTCCTTTTGGATCTTGACACACAAGAGGTGAGAACACATACCAGGCACTGCAATCTATTGAGGTAAACTTGCTGCTAAAATGGAACAAAATTCTGGAGACCATCCATTTTATTAGGCTTAAATTTTGAATCAAAGCTGTGGAACAGATGTAAGGTATTTTTTTCAGCGAGTTGGGATAGGATACATGACAACATCAACCATTCCCACATGGGTGAATAACCCATACTGGCAAAGCCAAGCAGAAAATATGGATCTACCTTTTATTTTATTGTTTGAGAATTTATCATCTCCTGTTTGGCATGGGATGAAAATGTATAAATCAGGGGAATCAAACTTAATTTTATTGAGGGCCGCATCAGGGTTGTTTTTTTTTACAGACATTCAGCTCTCCAAGTTTTGAAATCAATAATAAGGCTTTATGAGAGTTATACCCTGCTTCTCTTGAATTCTAGTTTGATTGCTATAACCAGATCTTTCCAGACCAATTTGATTTGGTTCATAATTGGGGATTTGATCCAATAGATCAGGGGTCGGGAACCTTTTTGACTCAAAGAGCCATAAAAGCAAAATATTTGGAAATTTATTTCAGTAAGAGCCAT
>JAEANM010027839.1:0-10472 GCA_017656035.1 Myanophis thanlyinensis
GGGCCGAGAATATTACCGGGCCCACCGAAGGAACTAGAGTCGGGGGAGCCCGAGCCCAAGCCGCTCCAAATCGCTGCAATACATGTGTGGATCTGGTTGCTTGTTTTCATTTTTGCATTCAAATACAAAATATTTATATTTGGGGAGATATAGTAAATTAATTATAGCAATGTTCCTTTTCTTTTTCTTATCTCATAACTGTAATTTGTTTGCTTTAGTATTTCCTCATTTTCTGAGTTCTGCATAAATACTCCTATCCAAAAGGGGAATAGCAAGATGGATATACCTGTGTCTGCAAAAGAGTGTTTATAATATTTTACCCTGAGGCTGAATGAAATGATAATTTAAAAACTCTTCTCAACTGTTGCCAGGAAAACGGTATGGATGTGGCCTTATAGTCACCAGGAGTTAAGCTTGCTTCAAAGAAGACTTTATATTTTTGGGGGGATAAAATAGTGCCAAAGTTAGAAGGAAAAAAAGAAAATTAATTGCATCTGTTTTTATAAGTCATGCAACCTCATGATTAATATTACTGCTATTTTTCCTTCTTCTCTCCCAGTGGAAAATATTGAGCTGATTACCAAGGGCAGAAAAAAGGAGCAGGAGCAGCAGTTTTAATATTCCTAATCTTATGCAAAGAGACCAAACAGCTAAAACAGGATAGACTACTGTCCTATGCAGTGGCATCAATTTTCTATTGTGAAAATGATTAGCTGCACTCTGCAAAATGGGTAGAGGAAATAAGCTGTTAGAATTTAAATGTGATGCCAGATAAATGGACGTGAGGCAGGAGCAGAGTCCCTAATTAGATCATCTACAGTAGTTTCATATCCCTGTTCACTGTGTAAATATCTGTTATTAACTCTCAAATTTGATACTGAAATATGCCAGCCATATGTTTTTAAAAACGATAATCAAAAAGTGCTTTGATGTTGAACACTGTGTATTCTGTAAGATGGATGGATGGACAGACAGACACATGCAGAAATGAAATTGCATAAATGGAGCTGCACATGCTCACCCACCATTTGTACAAGCGAAGCTATGTGTGGTCACCCACCCCTTCTGCAGTCCAGTTCCATGTGGGCCTTGGCCCAGTACTGGGTTGCAGCCTGGGGATTGGGAAGCCTTGCTGTAGAGGACATATGACAAAGAGGACCTGTCCTACAAGTGTAACCATCTTGCACAATTTAAAAGCCTGATTGGGCAAGGCTCTACATTAGCTGTCAACCTCCTTCATAACAAGTGGAATCCAATTAAACTGGGACTTCAAGAACATGAGAACCTGCTGGATAGGAGCAGAGGTAGGTTTGTCTCTCCCACTCTTCCAACCTAAATTATCAATTAAAACTGAGTGACTGAGTGTTCAACAGAGCAGGCGTCTTATGGTAATCAAGACTTGCACACCTACGCCCCTCTGAGAACCAGAAGTCGGAGCATTCTCTTGAGCAGAAAGATTGCATCAGGACAATGACTGCCATTGTCTTCTGAAATGTATACATTTGGTTGTCCATTAGATGACAATAAAAGGATTGTCCTAGTTGGTATTCGTTGCCACACTTTCCCAGAACTTATTTCCACCTGTTCTATCTTGATCTGTTGGTGCCATCCTAGTTAAACTTGTATGCTTCTCAGTGGAGGCATGGTGACATTGTGACAAACCACAACCAGGTGGTATATTTTTGTTTTTGTTTTGTCTTTTTAAAGCTGGTAGGGCTGGTTGGAGCCTCCTCCGCCTGCAGATGCTAAGATTATCCCTACCTTGACTGCTACTGGAATTGGCTTTCTGGCCAAAAGCCCACAGAGTGGCCAGTCAGACGTACTCAAGGGCATGGAAGGAGGGATTATTCTCATTCCCTAGCAACTGGCATCTGGAGTATACTGCTAATAATTCTGAAGTTGGTCAACAGCTGGTCGTTCATGAATTTTCCACCTCCTCTTTAAACAACTTAAATTGATAGCTAGTACTACATCTGATAACAACAAATTCCCTGTGCATTTTGAAAAGAGTTGCTTTCTTTTACAGGCCTTGTATCTTCCCACAGTTATTATTAATGACTAATCCTGAAAAGTAACATGGTGAGAAGAAGAAAATCTACTAACTAGCCATATTTTCCACACTGTGTATGATTTTATATATCTCTATCATATCTCCCATTATATGCTTTTGCTCCAAGTTAAAAAGCTTAAATGGGAAAACTGATGTTGCTGCTCCTTCCTTCCTTCCGTCCTTCCTTCCTTCCTTCCTTCCTCAAAAGTGTACACACACATCTAGTTGTGGTCTGATGATAATTGCATAGAAGGCCATTGATAGGTTGTCTATTTTATTTTAAATTCTCTTCCTAAAGATTCCAAATGTAGATTTCTCTTTCTTTTTTTTCTAATGACTACACCTGTGTTGACATTTTTATTAAGCTGCCCATGACTGCAAGTTGCCCATTTTTTTAGCCTTTGCTAGCTTCAACTCATTAATGTATACAAAATTTGTGGATTCTCATTTAAAGTAAGTACTTGGGCCTCCAGAATTGATGCGTTCTGTTAACAATCTGCGTAGTTGTATTGTCAGACTGAGAACAGAATCTTCCAGTTCTTTCTTGCAGGGACACCACCAAGGCCAGTAGTCTTACATTTGTTCATCATGCTCTACCACCCCCAGACATTTACATTTTTCTTGGCTCTATTATTTTATACCCACTTCTAATAAATGGAAGAAAAGACTAGCTTCTGAAATGAATGCCACAGTAGCATTTAAATCCAGCTGGATGACCTGCTATGAGCAAATTTTTGCTGATGCATGCATGCTGATGACAAGAATTTTGCAAGCCAGCTGTGCCCTGGGAAAAGTGAAAATCTATATTATACCTATGCAGAACTATGCTTATCTATTTATGTGTCTATCTCTATGACCAGGAAAAAAAAGGAAATCAAAATCAATAGATAACTGCTAAGGACAAATAATATGGTTAGTTCACAAATACAGTACAAATAAGAGGAAGGCCATATCATTTATAAACCTTCTAGTAATCAGTGCAATGAGCTCAAGCTGCCTCTGGAGGAAAAGAACCTTTACATTAATTGTGCTCCTTTTTTCCATATTCCCTTTTCTAACACCGGGAGAAAACCGATGGGCAGATCATCACAAATATTGATGGGCAGAAAGGTGAGCATCTATCTTACAGCACCTGAGGAGAATAAAACCTTCCCAAAGTCATTGTACACTGCCTGAAGGCAATATATGAGAACAAAATGTGCAATCAAATGGACCTATTTTTATCCCCAAACAATTTTTATTTCCTATTATTACACTCAAAGCAGACTGTTTTCTTTTATTGTCTAAAACGTGGTTAAAACCCAGAGGATCCAGAGAGACTGATGTTCCTTTCTAGCAGGAAATTTTGTACAAATACAACAAATGTATATAACATCTCAGTGGTTCATTGTCCTTTTTCCCCCCTACACAAATAACCTGCTATTTAAAAACAACAACAAAAAGGCCTCAGAATGGTTGCCCACCTTCGTTTTCAGAAGATGGGAAAGCAAAGATTCTATTCAAGTGAAAGAAAAACATATTTCATGCCAACTTCTATGTCTAGTCAACACAAAGAGCTTAGATTTAGTTCAATTGTAATGTTTTTTGTGTTTTCCCCACATTTGGCTACACCCCGACATCTTCAGGCTTAGATCATCTGCTTTATATTATAATGCGATTCTCATGATCGCTCTTAATCATGATCAAGTCTTTTCAAGCCAAAGCTGCTGTCTGTTTCTCCTGGCAATTAAAGAGTTCAACTAATATAGCTTATGTTTTTATGTTTTACTGCACAGTATGGAAGGGTGAAAAGGATTTTTAGAGTGGTCATGACCTTATTCTAACTGATAGCACATAATTTCATTTGGAACCTTTAGAATCTTGCTGTGATGAATTTGCAAGGGATTTCAAATATAAAATCACTTGTCTCCATGCTGGCTCACAGGTGGAGATGTCCAGGGTAGAGTCTGGCCACATTATCTGAGACCTCATCCAATTTTTGAGACATGGCCAAGATACTAGTAGCTCTCCAATACAGAATGTGCTCTCTGCATTTTTGCCTTATCTTACGTGAACTAATCAAGAAAGAAGTATGGGGTGAAGTCTGAGAATGAGATATGCATGATGAAGAAATGCTGCTGACCTTAAAAGAGGCAATAATGCATGCCCCTTTGGAAAAAAAACCCATCCTGGACAATGATGATGACCATCCAGGCCCGAATATCTCAGTTTTAGGGACAAGGTCCTAGCGATGGCACTATATACCACCTGGTGATGGCATATAATGTAAATGTCTTGGTAGAAACCTGACCTATTCAATTTAGATTCAAGCACAGTTTGGAGATGTTTTTAAAGGTGGCAGAGAGAGTGGGGGTTGTGTGATGGGAGCTCCTGTGGATGTTTCTTTTCAGGTTGAAAATGATGAGAGGAAAGTTGACTTGTTGGGAGCTCCCAAGCCTTTCTGTTAGCTATTCTTTGGCGCTAAGTGGTGCTAACTTTCTGAGAGTTAGATCCTGGGCTAGATCAACTGAATACTAAGATTGAGTGGTACCCAAATCCAATCAAATTGAATAACTGGATACAGGACAATTTAAGCCCCAATCTATTGTAGTCTCTTTCAGCTGTTGGACTGACTTGCACACCAGTATCAATCCTATAAGCCAGGGGTCCCCAATCCCTGGCCTGTGTACTGGCACTGGTCCATGGCATGCTAGAAACCAGGCCACACAAATAAGCCCCATCTGCAGGATGCAGGCAGCATGTGAAACCACTGCCCCTCCGGTCCGCAGAAAAACCTCTTTCCATAGAATTGGTCCCCAAAAGTTTGAACATCACTGCTATAAGCCATGGGAATTCCATTCATGAATGGAATAAGTTACATCCACCTTCTTTCTGAGGTCTCACCTTATCTGAATCGACTGAATCTATGAACAAATCGTATTCTTTAAATTCATACTATTTTGATATCTGGATCATTTTTGTAATTTTTCACATTTTAGTCATGTGATTATACTTTCCATGTTTGTCGTATTTCTGTCTTTCTGCTGGACATTTTAAAGGCATACTGCTTCAATAACTATGGTGTTTGCATATCCTTTGCTCTGTTTCCAAGCTTTTTTAGCTGCTGTTGGCTGCTTTGGTTCTGACTGAAGCCTGCCAGTCTCCTTATTTTCCATAAATCTCATTATGAATTATGTGCAGTATTATCATTACTGGATCCCATACCTCTCAGTGGTGAGTGAGCAACATCTGCTGTTGGCATATTAATAGTGTATTCTAGGCATAAGTTCATTTTAAAAAAAATAAGAGTTCTTGCCCTCATTTATTTCACATGCCTTAAACAATTTGTTTTCCCACGTTATCACTACTCAGCTAACTCCAAAGAGGGCACTGTTCGCTAATTGTTGCTCAGTAATGGTGCAATTTGGCTGTTTAGCCCTTGTGCTAACTCTCTGGTTAAACTTAGAATAATACTGACATGTTCTTCTTTGAATAAGCTAGCAGAAGTTCTCCTTTTTTTGACCACTTTGGGTCTGTAGTACACCAGCATTGCTGCATGGGAATTCAGCTTCAGTCACAACACCATGTGTTGTTCATTGAAGAGGTGGCATTGACACAAGGGGTGAACCAACTGGCTTCATTAAGATCAGATTCAACTCAACTGAGATTTGGAACAAAAACAACAATAACCAATGTTGTGCATACGGTTTATACTACTTGTTCATCATTAGGGTTAAGGTTGAATTGTTTGAGAACTGCTATATACACATTTTAGCAAATAAGTAATTTACATTCTTTTGTGAAAATGAAGTAAGGGACTTACATCTGCAGTATCTGTGGAAATTAAGTAGGAAAAACCAGAAAATTAACATCTAAGGTGCTATCTGGTACAGAGATTCAGCTAAATATTAAGCATCCCTTTTAATTGCTAGATTGACATGGAGAAAACAATAGTCATAGCAAAAGATTTATATATATAGCTTGATAATGCTTTACAGCACACTCTAAGCGATTTACAAAGTCAGCATATTGCCCCCAGGTCCTCATTTTACACACCTTGGAAGAATCGAAGGCTGAATCAATCTTGGGCCGGTCAGGATCAAACTCCTGGCAGTGAGCAGTCAGTCTGCAATGCTGCATTTTAACCACAGCGCCATCACAGCTCAGTACAAGAACTTCATTCAAGAACTACAGACAAAAAACAAGTGATACAGAATATCTCAGAGAAACAACAGAATTCCATGCTCTAAATTACAACTCACAATAGCTGTGAAACTACAGTGAATGAATCAAAGCAACGGTATACCAAACCTTTGCTAAATGGTATGACCATTTCAGGTCTAATGTTAAATGTTCAATTATTTACAATTAGAATTTTTGGACAGAAGGGAAGAGAAAAGAATATTTGATTTACTTAACAGATATTAACATAATCACTTTTAAACTTATATTGATCACAGTGGACAACAGGTGGCCATTCAGGTGTTAGCCTGCAGCTATCACAATTTCTTGCCTTTAATAAAAGTGGTTAGAAATAATGGTGATAATAAGTCAACAACATCTAAAAGAAGCCATGTTGCCCAGTTTTGATTTAGAAACACACAACCTTAGTGCAAGTCTTCATCTTAATGAGTCTTGCTGGTCACTGAACTGGAGGAATCTGGAGGAACTGATTTGCATAACACAGATGATTTCTCCAAATGAGCTCTTGGCCTAGAAAAAGTTCATGCTCAGATTTGATTCAAATCAATTCAATTTAATTCAAAATAGGTATATGGTTACCATGTCTTAGACTATTTCTATAGTGTTGTTATATTCTTTGTGTTCAGTTGTTTCTGCAGATATCATTTTGCCAAGGTTGTCAGTTATTAACAGACTCTTTCTGAATTCTATTACTTATCTACTGGTGATTTTATCATACCACCTTGTCTTATTTATGGAAAAAAAGTCTTTTATTCTTTTCAAGCATCAGGGTCTTCTCCAGTGACTGCAGTCCATGAGCAGTTTGATTTTATTTCTTTTTTCTAACAAATATAATTTTTAGAACAGTTTAAAAAATTAATACAATTAATACATTAAAGTAAAGTAAGAATGAAAAAAGAAAAGGGAAAATTAAAATGCAAAAAGAAAAGAAAACAGGTGGAAGAAAAATAGAAAAGAAAGAAAAAGGTATAAAGTAGCTTCTCATCGTTATAGCATTTATAAGTACAACTGTAAATTTACCTCTTTCTCTAAAGTTACACTATAACATTCTTCTTTCTATCTATCCTATCTAATTGTCTTTCTATCTATCCTATCTAATTGTCAAAACCATAGATCACAAGTTCATGTTTTATGCAAAAAGTCCATAATCAGTTTCCAGTCAGCAACACATATAGATCTTGTCTTTTCTCCAATAAAACATGTCAATTTGGCCATCTAAAGAAATTTTATTACTAATTTTTGTTTCTTTTTTTTCCTTTTATTTTTTAATTTTAAAAACAAACTTTATTAAATATATACACTTTAAAATACATGAAATCCATTCATAATGGATTTATAATTCTAATAATTGCTTCTAGTAATTACAGTACAGTTTCGGCAGTACCTATATCACTGGTGTTTAAATTGTGTTGCTCACACAACTGATATTGTTGTTGGTTTTTTTACTATTCTAACACTTTATCTTCCTTATTTCTTATATACTTTTATCCATAAATTTTTGTTTCTAATTTGATATTTTGATATATTGTTTAACATTTAATGTGCAAGTAAGATGCTTGGGTTTTTTCCTTTTTTTCTGTGTTCCTTGTTATTTTGTAGTACAAATGTCATTTTTCTGTATCTTAAACTTCTGTTTACAGTCTGTTTTTGCTCTTGTGTCGTTAGCTGGATTTCTTATTCCTTTTGGACTATTTGTTAAAATTTGTTATTATATTTGTAATAAAATAAATCGTTATTTACGTTTTATTTAATTGTTAATTTTAACAAGTTTTACAGACAGAAATTGTAAAATTACAAAGTACATAAAAGGTCAAAGAAATGTATTGAAAGCTAGACGAAGAATTAAAAAAAACAGAAAAAAATATATTCACATGTTACATATAAATCAATTTTTTTTTTTAATTTACCGTCAGGAGAAAAACATTTTACATAATCATCTTACATAGCAAAATATCATAAATTTACATTCTAGCAAAACATATTGAGTCTTCTTTTTTAATCTGCAAACTTGGATGAAAGGTCACAAAATTGTATGCTTGTATTATAATATCAACATCCCCAATTGTAATTAATATTGATAGAGTATTTCTTTTTTTTTCTTTCTTTCTAATATTCTACAATACCTACACTATACAGTGTCAATACTTTAATTAATATTCTATAACTATCATTGTTTGAAAACAATATAATATTTTGATTTACAATAATATAATAAATAATGCAATCGTTTTTGGATTGGAATACAAAATTGCCATTTCAAAATCAGATAAATCACATCTCTTTTGAAGTAGTATACAATTAATTGTGCTTCTTGCATTCCTCCAAGATATTCTCAATACTTTTCTCTAGCACCATAATTCAAAGGAATGCATTTTTCTTTATTCAGTCTTTCTGATGGTCTAGTTTTTACAGAAGTATATTAACAACTAGGAAAAACATGGTCTCTATAATATATCATTTTGTTAGCAGTGCAATATTTCTGTACTTTAGTATTTTGTCTAGATCTCTCGCATTCATTTTCTCAAGTACCTGATGTCTCTTTATTTCATAGTCACTGTCCATATAAAATTCTGAAAACAAACTATTGTCTGTTTTTTTTTAGCTTTCCGTCTATTTGTGTTGCATTGCATTGCTTGGTGATATAATCTAATATGAAGGACTCAAAGCTTCTAAAGTGGTGGAAGGTTATATACTCATTGTCTGTCTATCTTTGTACACAGAGAGAAATGGAAATTGGGGAGAATATTGTATAAGCTGCTGCAGCTGGAGTATATATCTGGCTCAGGACACAGATCTCAGATGCTACACCTTACTGTCCAGTCTTCTTTTCTGCTGTTTGGACCTCAGTGGAAAACAAAATCATCACAGGAACAGGAGACCAAACATGAAGATTTCAACTAGTAGCAGCAACTCCATCTGGTCTCACAAATGGACACACACATCCCAGCCCCCAAGCCAAGGATTCTTCACAGCAATTGATTTCTGCTCTGAGTGTCCAGTGTTTAATTGAAATAGAAAAATGACCATTACAATTAATCTGACATGTCAGAAAGAGTCAGAACATGCAAACTGATAGGAAGTTGCAACAAGAAATCATGGAAAATAGTGTAAAACTCTTTCTAAAACTCTTTACTCAATACATTTCTAAAACTTAACCAATCCTATTTATTTTAAATTCTTTCTCACAATGAAAAATATCCAAAGGTTGATGAAACTCTTTTATAAACTTGAGAGCAATATTTGCTAAATTTGCTTGCCTTGTTTTGTTCCCAGTTTTTCTTATTAAAATGTCCTTGTAGGACATTTTGAACTAGGTATTATGTAAGGGACACAAAGACACGTGGACATACTTGTGAATTCTAGATGCAGATTAAGCTATGCAGAATACTCAGGAGGAAAAATGTGTTGAAGCCAGTAATACTTTTGTAATTAGTGTACATATTAACTCTGTATTGTGGTAAAAGGCAAGATTGGTAATTAAAAAGCCTGTTAAACGTGAATCTTCCAAACAAATTCTCATCTGAAATAAGGAAACATTTCATAGTCTGATCATGTCCAAGTGAAACTTGGTTCAAATTATAAATGTTTCAAAATATGTTCTTGCCTTCCCATTTTTTTACTGCTTGTAAAAAAATAAACCTTTGGTAACCATAGGATTTTTTTTCTCTGTTAAATATCTTACTGGAGAGAAATGTACTTTCCACATTAATGGACCACATTAATAAACCAAGATTTCTAAAGCAGGTTAGTAGCCCATTGCAAATAGATACTTAGCTGTTGAAGGCAGCACAAATCCAAGATTTAACCAAACCAAGCAAAAACCTTGGCTTAGATTTTGAGTGACTGTAACAATACTGTGCTTTATATACATTAACCTAACAGTCAATACTCAAGAATAGATACAAATATTGAATTTGTAAAATAAAAAGATAATAGACTAGCACCACTTACATTAGGTTTTGGATGAAAACAAAATTCCAGGGTTCATAATGAACATTGCCAATGGACTATGTTTTTGAATTCTTAATTTATACCTTACCCTCTATAGCCGTTCTTCCCTTCTGTTCTTCTCCTGCTTGTTTTCATGACATAGCAGAATTTATTGTATGTGATTAGTAGCTTTGCATGAATCAACCCAAAGGATTCACTCTAACATCACAATAACATCCAATTTAATAAATTTGTCATTTATTGATTCGGCTTAATCATAAAGGAGAGGGGGTGGTATATAAATTCAAAT